>MU223283.1:616302-629244 GCA_018584345.1 Thuja plicata | reverse complement strand
ATATTTAATTATAATTAAATATATGCACAAATACACATATCTAGGTGTGTGCATATGTATCTAAATATGTGTGTGTGTGTGTGTGTGTGTGTATACAAAGGTATGCGTGCATATGTATATAAATATCTACATATGTACGTACCAAGATATATATGAGTGTGTAAATTGCATATTTAATTATAATTAAATATATGCACAAATACACATATCTAGGTGTGTGCATATGTATCTGAATATGTGTGTGTGTGTGTGTGTGTAAACATATACAACAATATATATCTACACACATAGATATATATGCATGTATATATGTATGAATAAGCCTATCTGTATGTATATGCAAGTACATATACATACATACATACATATGTATATATATTGTATGGTATATATACATGTATATATAAATATATGTATATGTGTATATACATGTATATATACCATACAGTATATATAAAGGCGCAAAGAGGAGAAAACAAAAACTAGAAACCAACTACACTAGAGAAACGGGGGGAAGAGGAGAAAACACAAGACTAAGAAAGGAGAAAAGACAAAACTAAAGAATCAGATAGGAGCAAGAGCTAGAAGGAAACACGAGCTCAAACAAACAACAAAATTAGACAAAGAGGGGGGCGAGGGGACACAGAACTAGCCACCAAAGGAGCAGGGAGGGGGGATCTGTCAAGAGTGATGATGGTTGTCAAGAATGCCTAACAAAGGTTGCCACGATGAGTTGATAGACCACCCTTCATCTCAATTGAGATTGATGGGATGGTAGTTTATTTCAATGGCCTCCTTAAGCTTCCTCTTTAAATAGTTATCCTCCTTGGACAAGATCTTGGTGTTCTCCAAATAGATATGATGTTTGGTTGAAGAAGAGTGCTCAACAAGGGTGGATTTGTGGACCCTCTCATGCTTAATGTCAGCACTATGCTCTCGTATTCTAGTGATGAAAGCGTGACTAGTTTTGCTTATATAGGGGGTGCCACAAGAAAAAACAATTTTATAGACTCCAAAGTCTAAAAAGGAGTCTTTGGAGTCTTTGAGAGGTGGGACCAAATTCCTTAACCTAGAAAGGGGTTTGAAGGCAACCCAAAGGCCTTTTTTAGTCAGAATTGAGCTTATGACCTCACCTCACCGCTCCCTCCTTAACTCTAATATTAATTCTCCCACCAACCCAACCTTGCTTGAGAGTTTAGGTTCTGCCCTCAACCCCTTAGTTCTAGCTTTTCTTCACTCGGTGTGTGATTAGGAGAACAAATTAGTGGTCAACTTGTCAAATGCCACCATTCATCCCCTTTCTTTCAATTTTTGGAAATGGGGTCTTAGTTTTTCTCACACACCACGCACCATCCCTCATATTCATTTTCTCATTGAAATTGAGAATGCTATTCATTCTCTCTCTCCAAATGTTGTGAATGAAATTAGGTAGGATTGTGCTATGGCTCTCAGACATGCCAAACCACCTAGGCACAACATCCCTAGAGCGGAGACGCTTGCCTTCAAGAATTTAAATAACCATAATGACCTAGTGATCACCAAAGACGATAAAGGCAATGCCACTATCATTATGAATAGGCAAGACTATGTCTCCAAGATGCTTGACTTGCTCTTTGACCCCAACAGCTACAAAACCCTTTCGCGTAACCCTTGCTCCAAGATTCTTAAAAAAGTCAAAGTTGTTGTCTCCAACTCCTTCTTTGATGATGCAACAAAGAATAAATTATTGCCTTCTAAAGAAGTAACTCCTCACATTTATGGGGTCCCAAAAATTCACAAGGGGAGCATTCCTTTGAGGCCCATTGTCGACAACATTGGGTAACCCACTTATTTTCTAGCCTCCCACCTTGCCAATCTAATTGTGCCCTTGGTGGGAAATTCAGACTCTTATGTCAAGGATTCCAACCACTTTGTTCAATTTATCAAGGACACTAGGTGGGAGAGAAATGACATCTTGGTGAGTTTTGATGTGGTCTCCCTCTTCACGAAGGTGCCTATTCTTGAATCAATAGAAATCATTAAGTGTAAGGTCATTACTGAGATCGTCAATTTGGTTGATATTTGCTTGCAATCCACTTTCTTTTCTTTCCAAGGTGTCATCTATGAATAGGTGGATGGGGTGGCTATGGGCTCCCCTCTCTCCTTGGTCATAGCCAACCTCTATATGGAGCATTTTGAGGAGATAGACGTCCACTCCTTTCCCCTCAAACCCAGATGGTGGAAGCGATATGTTGATGAAACCAATGTTTGTTGGTCGCATGGGCTTGAGACACTTGAAGAGTTCCATAAGCACATCAACAACATCTGCCCAAGAATTTCCTTCACCAAGGAGCTTGAGTCTGAAAACCAATTACCCTTCCTCAATGTTCTTCTCATCAAGAAGCCTAATGGTTCCTTTGGTCATCGTGTATTTTGTAAAGCCACCCACACTGACTTATACCTCCATTCCTCTTCCCACCACCACCCCAACCAAAAATTTGGTATCCTTAAGACCCTAGCCCTCAGAGTGCATAGAATTTGTGATGCTAACAATTTAAATTGTGAACTTACCCATCTTCGCTAAGTCTTCAAGATGAACGGGCATTCTCATAAGAAAATTTTTAAGGCTATCAACCTTGCCAGGTCATCATACCATTCCTTTTCCATCCCTAAACCCTCCCTTACCCCTCCTCCCTTGAACACTGCCCTTCCTTTTGTGGATGGCATCTCCCAAAAAATTGCCAAAATTCTGACTAGAAAAGGTCTTCAGGTTGCCTTCAAACCCCTTTCTAGGTTAAGGAATTTGGTCCCCCCTCTCAAAGACTCCTTTTGAGACTCCAGAGTCTATAAATTTTTTTGTTCTTGTGGCACCCTCTATATAGGCAAAATTGGTCATGCTTTCAACACTATAATACGAGAGCATAGTGCTGACATTAAGCATGAGAGGGTCCACAAATCCACCCTTGCCGAGCACTCTTATTCAACCAAACATCATATCTGTTTAGAGAACACCAAGATCATATCCAAGGAGGATAACTATTTCAAGAGGAAGCTTAAGTAGGCCATTGAAATCAACTACCATCCCATCATTCTCAATCGAGATGAAGGGTGGTCTATCAACCCATCGTGGCAACCTCTGTTACACGCACTTGACAATCATCATCACTCTTGATGGCTCCCCCCCCTCCCTGCTCCTTTGGTGGCTAGTTTTGTGTCCCCTCCCCCCCCTCTTTGTCTAGTTTTAATGTTTGTTTGAGCTCATGTTTCCTTCTAGCTCTTGCTCCTTTCTGGTTTTTTAGTTTTGTCGTTGCTCCTTTCTTAGTCTTGTGTTTTCTCCTCTTCCCCCCCATTTCTCTAGTGTAGTTGGTTTCTATTTTTTGTTTTCTCCTCTTTGCACCTATATATATACTATATGGTATATATACATGTATATACACATATACATATATTTGTATATACATGCATATATACCTTACAATATATATACATATGTATGTATTTATGTAAGTATGTATATGTACTTGCATATATATACAAATAGGCTTATGCATACATATATACATGCATATATATCTATGTGTGTAGATATATATTGTTGTATATGTTTATGAACACACACACACACACACACACACACACACACACACACACACACACACACACACACACACACACATATATATATATATATGCACACACCTAGATATATGTATTTGTGCATATATTTAATTATAATTAAATATGCAATTTACACACTCATATATATCTTGGTATGTGCATATGTAGATATTTATGCACATATTATGTGCATAAATGTTGACACACTTCTATGAATCATTCCATCCAAGGTTGCTCAAGAATGAGGCCTCAAATATTGATCCATAGATCTCTAGTCATGGAATGTAAAAATATGAAATAGAGGCCCTCAGATTGACCTAGTTGTGCCTATGCAAGTACACCATGAAACGAGAGATTCAAATGCATGAAAATGAGATCTACTCTATATGATTGCAATACTTGAAATGAAATTAATCTAAATGATAGCAATGCATATTTAATCTATGAAAGGAAATACAAATGCAATATTAATCTATGGAAATAAACATGATTCTAATCTATATGAAAAGCCATGGATGCAAGAAGAATGAGAAAAGAAGAGAGAAGTTGCAATATCCAAGCTCATGAAATGCTTAAATGCTCCTCCAAAATTGCTCTCCAAACTTACAGCATAACAATACTTAAAAATTTTATATATGAAAATGAGAAGGAGAGGTCTCCTTTTAAATAAAAGTGAATGATTAAGATTAAGAGGCAAAAAATGAAAGGCTATGATTAAGAGGCAAAAATCCCACCACTTAGGAGGATGTGATGAAAAAGGCATTTTTATTTAATTTTCATTTAATTTATTTCCTTTTTCAACAAATAAAGTGATTTAAGTGGGGATTTTGATTTATTTAATTAAAAGAGGGGTTTTCTTTCAATTAAATAAATTAGAAGAATTTTATTTAATTAAATGGGAGAAATTGAATTTAATTAAATAAGAGGAATTTAAATAGGAGATTAAATCTTTCAATTAGATAAAAATGATCAAACCTTAGGAAATATTGAAATAATTGAATTATTGAATTAATTACAATTTGATCAAGGAAATTGATTTGAATTGAAAATGTTTCAAAGCATTGATTTAGGAAATTGATGAATTGATAAAATAATAAATGGGGCCCAAAGTCTAGGCGACCATTTTAGGGTGCATACGTTTGCCCCTCTTTAACAAATGTGTGGTCGACATGGGAACACATGTAGTCAAAGAATGCAGTTGAAGTGTGAGGTTGAAATGGGATCACAAAACAACCCAGACATGTGGTCGAAATGGGAACACATCAAGACAAAAATAAACACAATTGAAAAAGACAAAGTCAACACCAAAATAAGGAATTGACATGTCAAAGATAAGAATCTCAAGAAATAATGATATAATTGATAAATCTGAATCAAAGATTGAAGTTTGATAGGTACTACCCCCTCATGATTGAAATCAAAATGAGATAGAGGAGAAACAACAAATTGATAAATTTTGATCAAATCAAACTAAAGATAAGATTCTTGATGTAAGAAGAAAGATATAAAGATCACAGAACCAAGGTAGATCATTAAGCACAAAATATTATGCCCCCAACGTTGAATTAGAAGAAAAGAAGTGGGGTGAAAGTGAATGGAAGATAGAAGTTTGAAAGAGATGGAAAGAAATGGAGAGAAGAAAGAGAACTTTCCTCAAGAAAGATAATTCCCCAAAATCAATCAACTGTTTAAGATAGAAAATTTTGATTGAGATCACAAAAGAAGACAAGAAAATGAAGATCAGAACATGATCATAGTTGATTAAAAGTCCACAAGAAAGATGAAGGAAACCCTCAAACTCATAATGCAGCCTAAAAATACAAACTAACATGAAGTCTAACAATGCAAGCTACATGAAAATGCAAAGGTGTACTTGCAATAGAGCAACAAACATAGGATTTTTGTGTTCATTATTCATAAGAGAATGTAAAGGAACTTATTTTCATCATTGGGCCATTATTAACAGACATTAGAAAATCACACAATCATCACTAGTCACAAGTGCAACTATGAAGATATGAATGTGGTTTACATCAGAAACATCACACAACCCTCACTAGTCACGAGTGCAACTATGAAGATATGAATGTGATGTACATCGGATTTGAAATGTGGAAATATTCTAACATAAGCATCAAAGACATAAAGGTCAAGATGACTGTGATGTTAGCTTACCCAATTTAATATATCAAAACCATGCTCACATCAAGGCATAGAGACCAGGATAACTAGCAGGACGGTTGTACAAAACAATGAAGCATAAAGCAGGAAGCAAATAAAAACTTGCCCCATGCCCCAAGTCCTCTAGCTATGCATCACAGATAGACTTATTAGACAAGGACACTCAACAAAAATCAATAATAGTTAGCACACAAAGAAAAGATCATGACATAGCTCAAGCATTAAGTGTTGTGTTTAAAAATTTAAGTGTGTTAACTGAAACTGAGTTTTGAGGATAAGGATCAAATGCTTGCAAGTAGGCAAGACCACATGACAAAACAAGGTAAGACCAAACGGATAAGTGTTGAAAAACACTCAATGTCAGAGGTTGTATTGAAAAATATAGTTGGGGTGGTATTGAAAACACCATTTGTGAGGTGTCCTAAAGACAAAAGCATCCAAGAGACCAAAGCTAACATAGTTATGCCCCCTAGACAAAGACAAAGACCAATTCCAAACCAAGGCAACAAGGACAAGACATGATGGAGAAAGGCTAAGTGTTGAGGTCACGCGCTAAGAAATAGGAGTGCAAAGGCCTCAAGTAGCGCCCATTTCCAGGTTTTCACCACTTCGATTTTATTGCAATTTTTTCATTTTTTTATTTTTTTCTTCTTTTTTCAGGACTTTTTATAATTTTTTTGAATTTTTGCTACCAAGGTGCCTATTTCCAGGTTTTCACCAAGGCACTTTTTCAATTTTTTTGAATTTTTTGAATTTTTGATTTTTTTGTATTTTTTGGAATATATAATTTTTTTAAGATACATCAAAGCGCCTATTGCTAGGTTTTCACTAAGATGATCATTTTTTCAAGACATTTTTCTGCTTTTTAGAATTTTTGACAATATATCATTTTTTTTGGATTTTTTTAGGATCAATAATATGTACAAAAGGATGCCCCCAGATAGGACGGGCATCATGGATAGAACTTCTTTAGGTGCAAAACATTGATGGGGTCAGGGGAGTTGTTCTCCCTCCTCCGTAGGTAGTAAATAAGCACCTATCCCAAAAGTTACTATAATAATGTAAGTTCCAAGCCAATTAGGTTCAAATTTACCCTTTTGATCTCTATGCTATTGATTCTTAGGATTTTCACGTAGGAAAAGATCTCCTACTTGGAATTCTCTAGGGCGAACCTTTTTTCTGAAGGCTTTGGACATACACTTTTGATAGACCCTCATATGGTCAAATGATGCTTGATGTCTTTCATCTAGAAGTTCTAACTCTTGAAGTCTCATGGCACAGTAGCCTTCATCTATAACCAAACCATGGAGAGAGACTCAAAGTGAAGGAATTTCAACCTCCAACGGTAACACTGCTTCAGCACCATATGCAAGGGAAAAAGGAGTAGCCCCAGTAGGAGTAAAAATACTCATTCTATAGACCCACAAAGCTAGATTTATCTATAAATGCCAATCTCTACCATTCTTACACACTGTTCTATGCAAAATCTTAAGAATGGTCTTGTTTGATGCCTCTGCTTGACCATTTCCTTGCAAGAAGTAAATGGAGGACCAATGTTGTTTAATCTTGAATTTCTTGCAGAGTTGTGTAAGGTCCTTATTTTTAAACTAGCCTCTATTGTCAATAATAATCTTAGAAGGCACTCCATATCGACAAATGATATGGTTAAGGATGAATAGAGAAATTGTCTTGCCTAAGGCAACAAAAAGTGGGACAGCTTGTACCCATTTAGTAAAGTAATCAGTAGCAGTAATAATAAATTTGTGTCCACCTGATGAGTTGGGATGAATTTTCCCAATGAGGTCAAAGGCCCAGTGTTGAAATGGCCAATGAGAAATAGAAGGAATAAGCTCCCTACCTGGAGCATGTATTAGGTTACCATGTTTTTGACACTTTTCACATGATTTTGCAAAAGCTAATACATCAATCTACATCGTGGGCCAATAGTACCCCACCATAAGCAACTGTCAGGCCATGGAAAGACCATTGGAGTGTCCCCCACAAATGCCCTCGTGAATGTCAACTAACACTTGATCAGATTCTTCCTTTTCTAGGCATCTAAGAAGTGTTCCATCGAGACCCCTCCTATACAAATCACCAGCAATAAGGGAGTGGTGAGAGGCATTTCGGGTAAGGTTTTGACATTTAGATCTATTAAAGGTTTCAGGTATAATGCCATCACAAAGGTATGAGTAAATGGCACCATAATGGGAGGATTCATGACCAACAAGGGTACAAATAATATGTCTTTCTTGGGAATCAAAAATAGGGTGATGTAGCTCTTCCACCAGGAATTTAAATCGTGACTCATGTTGTTCTAACTGAAGAAGTGAAGCAAGTGTAGCCATAGCATCAGTTGATTTTTTTTCTACTCTAGGGATTTGCTGAAATCTGACAAATGTGAAATATCTCTTTAAAGAATCAACCATTTTCTTGTAAGGTACCATCTTCTCATGTTTTGTTTGATATTCATCATTAAATTGGTTGATTATCAGCTGTGAATCTCCATAGATGTGTAACTCTATGATTCTCCATTCTGTGGCTATCTTAAGTCCATTTGTTAAAGCTTCATATTCAGCAATGTTGTTTGTACATGAGAACAATAATTTATAAGACTTAGGAATTGTGTACCCATGAGGAGAAACAAACAACACACCAGCTCCTAAACCATTTTGCATAAAACATCCATCAAAGAACATCTTCCATGTTCTTTCAGTCATATACATAAGATGCTCATTTGGGAAGTCAACTTGAATAGGTGCATTATATTTTAATGGGAAATCAGCCAATTGATCTACTATAGTTTGTCCTTTTATTGCTTTTCTCTCAATGTACTCAATGTCAAATTCTAAAAGTAACATCATCCATTTAGCAAGTCTACCTGTGAGGGTAGCCTTACTGAGCAAGTATTTGAGTGGATCTATTTTTTCTATGAGGTGTATAGTATGTGCAAGCATGTAATGTCATAACTTTTGGGAAGCAAACACAACAGCAAGGCAAGCTTTCTCAATACTAGTATAATTAACCTCATATGAAACAAGAGTATGGCTAATGTAGTATATTGCTCTTTCTTTCCCATTTTCATCAAGTTGAGCAAGTAATGCCCTCGAGGAAGATTTTGTTGCTAAAATGTATAAAATAAGAGGTTTCCCTTGGATAGGAGGCATTAAAATAGGAGGATTGGCCAAGTACTTCTTAATTTGATCAATGCTCTTTTGACAATCTTCATTCCAAATGCATTTGACTCCTTTATGCAAGTTCCTATTGAAAGGTTGATCTCTATCTATCAATTGTGAAATAAATCTCCTTATAGATTGAAGACATCCCTGAAGACTCCTCATTTGACTAATGTTTTTAGGAGGTGGCATGTCAAGGGTTGCTTGAACCTTTTCAGGGTCAACCTCTATTCCTTTTTCTGAAATAATGAATCCAAGTAACTTTCCCGAGATGACTCCAAATGCACACTTTTTAGGATTTAACCTTAGCTGAAATTGTTCCATGCAATCTAGAATTACTTCCAAATCATCTAAGTGTGTATCTCTTTGTTTATATTTGGCTAAGGTGTCATCCACATAATCTTCCATATTCTTATGCATCATATCATGAAAAATAGTTGTCATAGCTCTTTGATAGGTAGCTCCTACATTTTTTTATCCAAAAGGCATAACGTTCTAACAATAGGTTCCCCATGCACAAGTGAATGTAGTCTTTTCTTGATCTTCAGGAGCTATCTTAATTTGATTGTACCCAGAAAAACCATCCATCAAAGAATAAATTTCATAACCCGCACTCATATCCACTATCATGTCTATATTGGGGAGTGGAAAGTCATCCTTTGGGCATGCTCTATTAAGATCTCTAAAATTTGTGCAAACATGAATGGATTTGTCATGTTTGGAAACTGGTACAATATTTGATATCCATTCAGCATAAGCAATAGCTCTTATGAATTTTGCTCCAAGGAGCTTCTATAATTTGGCTTTGACTAGAAGAGCTATATGAGGATGCATTTTCCTCAATTTTTGTTTAACTGGTTTGACATTTGGAGCTATAGATAAATGATGCATAATAAGATTAATGTCCAACCCTGGCATATCTGAATAAGTCCATGCAAATTTGATCTTCTTACTCTATAGGAACTTAATGTAAGCTTCTTTTTCTGTTGGTGACAAGGACTCGGCCAAGTGTATTATTTATGGAACCTCATTTGTACCCAAATTAACCACTTGTGTTGTCTCAATAAGCACTGAAGATTGATCTTGAAAATAGCTAGGAAGATGATCAAGTACCTCATCCTTAGGTGCCTCAGAGAGGTTTCACCCTTGGATACGTCATTTCTTTTTACTTTTTTTTGGTTCTGACACTGCCACATAATGGTTTTTTCCATCAGAACACCTATTCTTTTTTATTTTCTTTTCTCTTTATTTTGTGACTAAGGTACTTGATGTCTGGCTCTATCATACTAGTAGCCGGTTCACTGGTGGAAGAAACTACGGGTTCAATGGCCTTTAGGTAACAAGCTATCTCATAATCATTTTTGAATGTCAAAAACTCAGGTCTTTGATAGTGTTGAGACCAATCAATAAGGTCAGGATGAATAAGAGGCAAGTCAATGACAGGTTGAAGGCTATAAATATGGATAATGTTATCAATGGTGGCCAAAGAGTTAGAGTCTGTCAAGTATCCCTCTAAGCTACCCAAATCAGGATTCATCCTAACAAGCGTAGAATCATGCACTAAAGCAACATGTGGGTTCAAAACCTCTAATCCTACATGTGACTCATTGGCTAACTCAAATCAAGAACTATAAATGTGTACAATATCAACATCTCTATCAACTATTGAGGGCTCAAAAAAGGAGTCCCATTCATACTCATTAGAACTTGTGTCTAAACTGCGACTAGGATGATTACACCATGAAGGCTTGGGAAATCAAGATGTTGAAGGTCTAGCTTCATCAAAAGTAGCATTTTCTCTTTCTATTAAATGAACAAGATTATTTCTTTGACATTCTCTCAAAGGATCTTCTATATCTGATTCTTGTTCTAAAGTTTCAACTGAGGCATGAGAAACTTAAATATCCAAATCTCCCCAAAGGAGAGTAGTGGAAGGGACCCAATCTTCACACATATCTTTTTGATTTGTCAAATTAGGTTCATACTCTGGTTCATCATCACTCTCCAATTTCTCAAAGAGAGGATTGGTATGCTTTTTGCATTTTTCAAATCCTAGGCCAACTGGTTTTGTAGACTTGCGTCCAAATTGAGCATGATCAAGAGGTTCGGACCTAGCATCCAAATTGTGATTAAGAGGGTCATACCTAGGATAGCCCATATTCTTGACAAAATTATATCCTCTCCCATAAGCTTTAGGAGAAGGAGAGAAATTCTCATTGTGTTTATACTTTTCTTCTCTATATATCCAGTCTCTAACAAATGTTTCCTCTTTCTCATTTTGAATAGGCACTGATGATTCCACAAAATTATCAAATAATGTCATAGCTGAAGAAGAAGGCTTCATCTCTTTTGAAGGTTTACCATAAGATCGAGGTGAAACTGGCAATGTTGTGAGGGAATTGAGTTGATACCCCCCCATACCAAGGTCTATTGTCTTAAACTTGTCTTTACATTTTCCTAAGGTAGCATCAAAATATTCTACTTCTCTATTAAGGGGAACATAAGCCCCTACTAAAATTTTATTAATAGATAAATTTTTATCCCCAGGTATACAAATCTCTATTCCATTATAGGGGAACTTAACACATTGATGGTAGGTAGATGGCACTGCTTGCATATCATGAATCCATGGTCTACCAAGTAGAATATTATATGCAAGGGGTCCAGCATCAACTATTTGAAACAAAATATCCTTTTGAAGAGGGCCAATCCTAACAAGAAGGATGGCCAACCCCTTGGAACTTCTTTCTGCCTCATCATAGGATTTGATAGTAATTCTCTTTCTAGTATCTATAACTTCTTCAGAATAACCCAATTCTTTCAAAAGACTAAAAGAACAAATATAAAGCCCAACACCCCCATCTATCAACATGTGCCTAACACGGGTTCTATGGATCATGACTTAAATATGAAGGGCAAGATTGTGTGAATGGCTCAAATCTTTATCATCATCTTTAGAAAATGTAAGGTAATGAGGGCTAGCAATGTGATTAACCATATTCTGGAATTGATCAATATCTAAGTTGTTGGGGACATTCGCCATACGCAAAACATCCTCAAGGATTTGTTTATGTCTTGGAGAAAACTCTAAAAGCTCAAAGATCAAAATTTGAGTAGATGTTCTTTGTAACTAGTCAACAAGATTGTAGTTTGATTTAGCATTGATAGCTAGTTTCAAGATAACAGGTTTAGATGCCACTTGTTTAGGCTTATCGGATTGACTTGAACTAGGTCCCTTAATGACAATAGGACCTTGACTTTGGGTAATAGCATTAAGGGCTTGAGATGAACTTCTAGAGTTGGGACCCCTTAGCACCACAATAGGTTCTTTATCAAAAATAGGAGAGTCTTCATCTAAATCATAACTATAAGGATCTCTTCCACTCATCATGTTAACATTTTCTTCCACAAATTCAAGCATGTTGATGGCATTCTCAACATCTATATAAGTATAGTTAACCATAGATTTTCCATTCTTAGGTTTAGAGGTTTCCCCCTTTTCATGTTTGGGCAAAGGTTCCTTGAATGTTGTGTGATCAACATTGGTTTTCAATCCATCTACTGCAAGTTTTCCATTCTCGATAAGGTCTTGAACAAGATGCTTGAATCTTGGGCAATTTTCAACATTATGTCAAATACCATTATGAAACATGCAAAATTATTTTTATTTCCACTACCATGGCTTAGGATCAGGTATACAAAAATGCGCCGCATCTAAAGGATGTGCCAAATTGCTATCAATAAGTTTTTGTAAAATTTTCCCCATATGTTTCACCAAGTTTTGTAAATTGACATCTTTCACTCTTAGGCTTACCTTGGTAACTTGGCTTACTTTCTTGTTGAGTGGATGTATTGGGCTTCGTAGCTTGAACGGTGCTAGATAAATGTAACACAGGTTGATCTTTATGTTGGGAGGAATCCACAACTCCATCATTAACCACTTGTTTGTTCTTATTCCAATATTGGTTCTTCCCTTTATCCTTGTTAG
>MU223283.1:556768-592750 GCA_018584345.1 Thuja plicata | reverse complement strand
AGAGCTTATTGTTTTGTTTTTTTTGAAATAGATGTTTCATTATTTTCTTTTTTTTTTGGAAACCCAAAATAAAATAGCATGTACATAATCAGAATTCATGGCAAAATGTATAAATTTCTTTTTGAAGTAAGAATGAACAATAACTAGAAATGATTAACAGATTTAACCTTTAAGGTTCTTCCTAAACATATTTATTTATTTATTTAAGTAGAAATGCAATGCAAGGGTTGAAAGTAATGACAGTATTATATTTCATTTCCAAATTTCTTCATGCAAGAAAAATGCAAACATTGAAGGGGAAACATTTTTTTTTTTTATAAATATTTTTTTTTTCATTGTGCCTTTGTATCTGAAAATTTAAGGGGTAAAACACAAAAGATATAATAGATAATCATGGCCAACATTCTGATTTCTTTTTTTTTATATACATTCTTTCTAATAAGCAATCTAGAATCATTTCTATTACATACTCAAGAATACAACTTTTAGTGGTAAAAGACTTCTTCTAGGGTAATGGGACAAAGAAATGATTTTTAGCCTTAAAGGCTTGCTACATAGTTCTCTTTTTCTTTGACAAAGGGCTATCATAAGCTTCAAGATCTTTACAAAAAGAGTAAGCAATGTAGTGTACATAAACTATATATATATTTCTCTTTCGTCTTCCATGTTTACACAAATCTCCAAGTTGTCTCCAATCTCCCCAAATCTACAAATATAAGCAAAACAAGAGGAAACAAGAAACCATGGGGCCGCTCTCCACCCAACCTAGGCCTCTTATGAGGCCACCCCCTAGCTTGGGGAACCAAACAAGGGTAGGATACATACAATCACAAACAACAACATAAGAACATGAGGATTTTTACATTCAACTCCTATTTTTTCCAAGGCTTACACAATGGATCTTTCAAGATCCAACTTGGGGTGAAGTGGACCAAGTACCCAAGGGAGAAAACTATCCCAAACATGAAAATTTCAGCCTTCTCATGGCTGTCCAAAAAAAATTATTTCACAATAACAACCCAATAGTTACATGCCCTTATGACCCCTAATAAAGCAATAAAGAGGGAGGTTTCATGGAGCCCATATTCCATGTTTTTTCCCTCTTCTCCTTGAGGAGAGACTCTACACCAAGGGCTGTCATGCACCTCCACCCCCAAGAATACTCTTCCCTCCCAAGGGTGAGTGAGTCTTGATACTCCCATTAACAAAACATGCAAGGAAAGACAAAGGAAAAACTTGTAAACAACTTCAATCATCACATTAACAACAAGATCCAAAAATATTCAACAAATCCATCTAACACAACAATAACATAACCAAGAACTCATATTTTACATGACAAAAAAAGAGAGTTGCATAATGTTCACCAACCTAAGATCCAAGCTTAAGGAAAAAAGTTGAAGAAGAGCTCCCTTTTTAGCCAAATCCCTCCTTCTAAGATATCCAATTCTAGTAATGTCCCTAAAATTAGGGAGTGGGTGTTCAAACTCTCCAACTTGGAGAGTTCCCACTAAAAAGCCCTCTAGAATTCTCATGGCGAGAAGAAAAATTCTCTCATTGGTCCCTCTTCCCTACACTCTTACACCATACCAAATATGGAACTAAGAAAGGGGCTTCCAAAAGGTGAATCATGTCATAACACTAATATGGAATGGTGTTCTACCCAAGTCAAGACTCACAAGAGTTGATTTTCGTCCAACTTGGGAAATCAACTTTTTGGAAGGGTCACATGGTCAAATGGGGGCTATACTAGGTTTAAGAAGGCCCTTAACTATTGGTATAACAAGTGGTCTACCTAAAAATGACCCCAAAACACCCTTGGACACTCCACAACCCCTCTAAAAGTTGATACTAAGAGGAATTTCGAAATTTCAATGAGGTGACCACTCTCTCATTCCCCCAACCCAAGGTATGCATATGGGGATTCACCAATGTACTAATCTAGGTAGATGGACAACCATTCCCAAGTTGACATGTCATAGCCTTAAGTACAAACACAAGTGTCAAATGACACACACAAAAATTTACACATCACTAGGCCATGTCATATCCACTTAGGCAACTCTCAAGAATAAATAATTTAAGAATACATTTAAAGATTACACTTTCACACCCATCCAATTACTTTTACGAATAAAATTATGAAATAACGAGGTCTTGTCTCTCATCAAATGCAACCTTGGTATAACTAAGTTCACATATCCCTTTGTTTGGTTCCCCGAATAAAATACCATGGTTTCTCACCTGCACACTCAATTCAAATATCAGTAGTCCAAGAAAATAATTATACATCATAAAGAGATAAGTAATATTCAGAATATAAGGACATCCTCAATGTACTAAGTTATTACTTAAGATCACAAGATTACATACTTCATATTTCAAGCATTTATCACAAGGTAAAATTCACATTGTAATAAATTTGAAATTCAACATCTATATCCAATAAAGCCAAATCTCATCAATAACCATAACATAATCATAATAAGTTTCTAAATCAATAGTCTCAAAATAAATGTCCATAATAGAAAACATAATAGAGTCCATAAGGTGCATCATAAGGCACATATGTCCATGCATCCAAAATAATCAAATCTATGACATAAAGCATAAAGTCCATAATGTCTATCATGCATCAAAAGTAAAGTATCATATGCTAAATCTATCATAAGCAGTAAACTGGAAAAACTACGATGGGGTTCGGGGTGAGGCCTCACAATTCTGAATATGATTTGATTATACTATGATGTGTTTTGAGTGCGTGCTTAGATGAATTGTATGTTATTTTATGTTATCATGCTTTCGGGTATATGTTGGGTTAGATGACCTTGGGACTTAAATCCAGAGGTGTTGGGATTGTAATTTCTGCATGGTATCTTTTATAAAGTGAGATTGTGTTGTGTGATGATGTCATAGTCCTGATCACTTAGACCCAACCTGGTTCAGTTTTGATGTATTGTTTGGTCCTGTGAGGATACTGTGGATGTTTTAGGGTTACTGAGAACCTATGTGCACCTAAATGTATAGGATGCGATTTGAGTTATGATTTATCCTTACGATACTCTCTTGTGAATTTAGGGTAGGTTACCTAGATGTATAGTAGGAGGTGGCTTGCAGTAAGCACCGTAGCCTACAAGTGGCTATCAGGATTTTCTTATTGTAAGTATTGGTAACAAGTGATAACCTAATGAATTAATTAGGATGCATTAGATTAAACTAATAAGATTAATGCCTCACCCATGCTTGAGTGCTAGTATAGGCTAATATGGAGAATGAGATGATGCTTTCCACCTTGAGGGGATGGGTATAGCATCATTAGTGATCTTGTCTATTTTAAGGACCATTAATGTCGTGTATGGTCACTTGGGTGCCAGAATCCATTAAGGGATTGTCAAGACTTAACTCAAGGGTTAGACGTACATGATGACACCTTCCTATATATAGCTTATATTATCCTACCTATGTCAATTACCTCTGGTTTTGTTTAGCATTCCTTGTTATGGTTTAGAGTGCTTCTAAAAGCTTCCTTTACATTAGAGTATGAGGTCATGTGTACCTTGTTTGCATTCTTATTGTTTTCCTTGTGTGATGGGCCTATTACTATCTCCTCAGCAAGGTGGGAGTGGACCTTTGGTTCCACATGGTCGGGTGGTAGTGATTCTTATTACCATTGAGATTCTGACAGATTCTTCTTCATGCTTGGATGTTCCTTATTGTAGTTTCATCTTACTAGTCTTTTGAAGAGTTGCTTAGTTACTTGAGATGTGTTTTGTACCATATGTATATATTGGTTATCATCCCTAGGAGGATGCATTGTATCGTTCATTATGTATTATTACATACCCTGCGACTTGTGCAGTGGATGTTGATTAGGTAGTATACCTTATGGTATCAGATGTATAAGTAATCATTTATTATGAGATGTATGTTATTGGATTCAGATTATGTAACCTTTATGTCAGTTCTTTACATTTGTTAATTGCAGATTATTATGTTTAAGTAATTCTACGTCAACGAACCCTCAAGAAATGTTATCTATGTATGAGTTGTATTTCATGTATGTCATGTACTTCATTGTGTTTTTTCCACATTGTTATTAATATTGTTTGTAAACATTTTTAAAAAAATTATCCCGTGAACTTAGTGTCATGTTTAGGTTAAGTTCTCCTGGGTTCTCTAGCGGGGAATTAAAGATGTTGTTTACATATTAAGGAAGTCTGTTTATGGGTTAAAGAAGGCACCTAGAGCCTAGTATGGTAAACTAGACAAGTATTTGATCGGTCAAGGATTCAAGAAAGGATGGGCTAACAATAATTTGTACTTCAAGAGAAATTTAGAAATAATTTTTATTGTTGTTGTGTATGTGGATGATATCATCTTTGAAGGAAAATATGACTTGTGCAAAATTTTTGTAGAAGATATGCAGAAGGAATTTGAAATGGAAATAATAGGAGAGTTAAATTTATTTCTTAGATTGCATGTAAACTAGAATAGTCAAGGCATATTTATCTCTCAAGCCAAGTATGTGAAAGAGTTGTTATCTAAATTTGGTCTAGAGAATTCTAAACTTGTTTGCACTCCTATTGTTACTAGAAACAAGATATCTAAGGAAGATGTTTCACCAAAAGGAAATGAATGTCCATATAGATCAATGACTGGAGTTTTATTATATTTGCAGACTTCTACCGAACCTAATATCATGTATGTAGTTTATTTTGCAACCGGATTTTAGAAAGAACTAAAAGAGTCACATATCATGGAAGTAAAAAGGATTTTTAGATATCTAAAAGGAATAGAGGATATGGTATTATGGTATTTGAGAGAATCATATTTTTCACTAACAACATATATAGATGCAGATTGGGAAGGTTGTGTTGACAACATAAGAAGTACCAGTGGTGGATATTTCTTTTTGGGATATGAGTTAGTTGCTTGGTCAAGAAAGAATTAGGGTTATGTAATAGTATCCACTGTTGAATCAGAATATATTGTGGCATCCTCATGTTACACTCAAGTATTATGGATGAAGAAAGCTTTACAAGATATAGGAATAAGCTTTTATGAGCCTATTCCTATCATGTGTGATAATACCAGTGTGATCAATATGTCAAATAATCCAGGACCATATTGAAGAATGAAACACATTGAAATTAGACATTACTTTATCAGAGAGAAAGTTGAAGGAGTAGTTAAGGTGGAATATACCCCCATAATGATGACATGTAACTCATTAAATGTTTGACAATGTTAAGTTGAAGATAATGTAAGGCATTAAATTAGTTAATGGTTTGTATTGTCATGATGTCAACTTGATATCATCTGTACGGTCATGTATAAAATGACAAAGACTTTAGAGAATCAATGGAACAAAGTTTATGCTTTCAGCAATGCATAAAATTCAAGTATTCACTAAGTGAGAGATAACAGTGATGGAGTGCACACATTGGTAAATGAAAAGAAGAAAAGTCACAGTGATACCCAACGAGCAGAAGACAATGTTGCCCAACAAAGAAAAACCACATGATGCCCAATGAGATGGAAAGTAAAGGTGCCTGACAGATGGAGATCCCAAAGCTAACTAGAGTCACATTGACAGAACTGGCAGTTGTAATCAACGACTAACTGAAGAGTTGACCAACGGAATAGAGAGTTCAGAAAAAAAAAAAAAATCTAGCTGGCAAGAGCTAAAGATAGACTTAACTCGTTGTTTTCTTTGTTTTATTCGACCAGAGTTAAGTGATTGATTTAAAGAAGATTTGTACAGTTGGCATAAAGATAACTATGAGATAAATCAAGAGTTATGCTTTAAATCATATTGGTTAGATTTTTTTTCACGCCAAGATTCAAGAATCAATGAATATTATGTCTGTATAAGAAACAAGTTTAATTAATTTTTGTATCACATTCATGGAAAGGGGATTAAGGGGAGTGAATAGAAAGAGGATGCTAAGAAGAAACTGATGGAGAACAATTTCATGCAGTACTGATCAATCAAGCTGAAGAAGAGCTAAGGAATTCTATAGACACTGACGAACAGTGATCACAGCATCACAGAGTAGAAAGTATGGATCACAAAAGAATTGAATTGATATATTGATCAGATCTAGGTAATATACTTAAATAGATCTAAAAATCTACAATTCAAGTTGCATTAGAAACAGGTCATTTTTTTTTAGTTTGACCATTGAAGCATCAAGTCTCTTAACAGAGCAGGACTTAACAATCTTCTATATATTGAGGTACATCCCAAGGAGTGCCAAAAATGTTGATTCATGAAAGTAAAATTGGATATTCCCGATGCCTATTGACGGTCTAAGAGAGAGGCTAATTCAAGGATGGTAGCATTAGATGCCTGATACTAAGTGACAACCTATATGTGTAAAATCCTCTAACAAGGTCACACCTAATAGTGTGTGTGTAACCTTTAATAGGATTGGCTCTTAACAGGGCTCACTTCAGAAGAGTGAAAATCTGGGGTATCGGTCCCAGTGGTTGTTTCCCTTAATAGGGTTTCCATGTTAAAATCCATGTGTTATGTGTGTATGGTTTATTACTTTACTTTTTTATATTTCACATATGCATTTATGGATTTATCGGTATACTCTACATATTTACTATATTTTGGTAGATAGTTATACTTCTTATTGGTAATCAAGGAGAATAAGGACAAACAAGGAAAATTGATAGATAGTTAATCATTACAAGTATTGCATGGCACACAACTTGTAGGGACTTAATAATCTGAGATTTATTTGATTGGTGGTTAGATTAAAGATAAAAATTTGAGGCCACTGATTCACCCCCCTTCTCAGTTATTACTAACAATTGGTATTAGAGCTTGTGTGCTTAGAAGGAAGATTTAAAGACCTAAGTCAAAGATCACAAGATGAACAGACAATATATTCCCAAGTTGAACAAAGATAATTTTGCTTCATGGCAAAGTAGGATAAGACTCCACTTATCAGGTATTGGTAATGATGTTACTCAATTCCTTGAAACTCAATATGTGTTTCCCACAGGAGCACCAACAGTTGAAAAAATGAGAGAGAAGCATGAACATAATGGCATGATGATAGAGCTTGCTTCCTCACTCTCTGATGTTGAATTTGAAGATGTCAAAAATTGCAAAATTGCAAAGTAGATGTGGGACAAACTAAAGCTTGTACATGGTGGTGACAAAAATGTTTTGAGCTCCAAGGAAGAAAGTCTTAGAGGAAAGTTTGATGATCTCAAAATGAAAGAAGGAGAAAACATCACTCAGTACAGTACAAGAATTAAAGAGGTAGTCAATTCTATTCAAGGATTTGGAGGTGTACTATTAGAAGATACAGTGGTAAGTAAAATTCTAAGAACCTTACTACCTACTTATGCTATTAGAGTATCTGACATTCAAGAAATGAGAGCAGTAGCAAATAGCAATGTTACTCTACATAGTTTAATTGGAAGACTGATTTCATTTGAGATGAATAACTTTGATAATATTGTCTTACCAAACATATAGTTTGCATTCAAAACTTCTATGAGAATAAGTACATCAAGTCACAAAAACACTACGAGAAAAGATAGTGATAGTGAAAGTCAAGAAGATGATCTTGATGAAATTGAAGCAATTATGGCTAGAAGAATGTAGATAGGCAAAGGTAAATAAAAAGGTAAATTACCACTTATTTATTTTAATTGAAAAGAGATTGGACATTTTTCTGCATGATGTACTAACAGAAGAAAAGATGACAGATCTTTTGAGAAGAAGTCTGACAGAAGTGATTATAGAAGCTATCGAAAATCAAAAAGAAGAGATACCCAGGACTATAAGGACAAAGGAAAGAAGGTCAGCTACCTATAAAAATGCAAGGATGATGATACTGACACCGAATCTGATGAAGACATCAAGATGGTGTTTGTGGCTGTAAAGGATGATTCAGATGATGATGAAGAAAGGTATGTAAAAATAGCTCTCATATCTAAAATTAGAAAAAATGATGTTTGGATCATAGGTAGTGGCTGTACTCATCATATGATAGGTAATAAGCAAAATTTTGAGACTTTTGAATACTACAAGGGTAGATCAATAAGAATGGGAAATGACACACCTTGTCCTGTTGAAGGTAGAGGAACAATAATGTTGAATAACTAGATAAAATGTGAAAATTCTTATTGGGTAAATGGATTGAATTATAATCTATTAAGTGTTTCTCAGTTGAATAATTTAGGTCACAAATTAGCATTTGAAAAAAAAAAGGCAAATATCTTCAACAAATATGGAAATCTTATTGGTACCGGTGAGCAGACAAAAAGTAACTTATTCTATCTAAACGATACTAAATCCACTTATTTGATTGCTACAAACAAAGACATATGGTTGTGGCACAAAAGACTGTGTCATGTGAACTTTGACAACATGATAAAAATTAGCAAAAAGAGAAATGTCAAAGGCTTATTGATAATGACCAAGCCTGACAACATCATGTGTAAAAAATTGTCAAAAAGGTAAAATGACAAAGTCTAGTTTCAAAAGCAAGACCCATACATCTGATGCAATTATAGAACTAGTCCATATTGATTTATGTGGACCCATGAGGACAATGAGCTATTATGGAGATAGACATTTTATTCTCTTTGTTGATGATTAATCTAGAATGATGACAGTTATGTTTCTAAAAGATAAATCAGAAGCATTTAAGATGTTTAAATGGTATAAGGATTTGGTAGAGAAACAAAGTGGTAAGGATATAAAATATTTGCGATCAGATAGAGAAGGTGAGTTTATATCAGATGAACTCACTAAATTTTGTAATGATCATGATATAAAAAGATAGGTTTCTACACCAAGAACACCATAGCAAAATGGAATTGCTGAGAGAAGGAATAGATCAATAGTTGATTGTGCTAGAACACTGATGATATAAAAAGGCATCACCCAAATATTTTGGAGGGAAGCTGTCAGTACTACTATCTACACACTAAACAGAGTACAACTAAAGAAAGACACCAAGAAGACACTTTATGAGCTATGGTCTGGATACACACCCAATGTGAGGTATTTCAAAATTTTTGGCAGTCAATGTTATATCTTAAAGGATGATAGAAATGGAAAAATTGACTCCAAGAGTGATGAAGGAATTTTTCTAAGGTATTCTACCAAGAGAAAGGCCTACAAATGTCTAAACAAAGCCTCTAAAAAATTTATTGAAAGTGCAAATGTAAAGATAGATGAATTTGTAGAGAAGAATGAACAGGAAAGCACTAAAGAACCAGAGGACTAAAATAAGTTTACTTACATCGAGGAACCTGAGCCTCTACCCTACCAAAAATGTAAAGCCCTAGAGATAAAAATCATAGCTCCTGAGCATTAGGCTTCAAATACCGACGGTCAGGATAATGATCAAGAAATGGAGACATTACTTGATGCCAAACAAATTTGTGTTGTATACTGATCATAAGGATTTGCAGTATTTGGATAGTCAAAATAAGTTGAATCAGAGAAATATGAAATGGGTAGAATATTTGCAGAGTTTCACATTTTTGATTAATCATAAGAGTGGAGTTTCTAACAGAGTTGTTGATGCATTGAGTAGAAGAAGATCTTTGTTGACTGAAATGAGAATTAAAGTTCTTGGTTTTGATGATATGAAACATTTGTATGAAAGTGATCCTAATTTTTTTGAGCAGTGGAGAGTGTGCAGAGCACCTAATGCAAATCAATCAAGTATGAAGATTATTTCATTTAAGAAGATATATTGTTCAAATATATTTAGTTGTGTATACCGAGAGGATCAATGTGAACTAATGTGATTAAAGAGAAACATAGTAGTGGATTGGCTGGACATTTTGGCATTGATAAAACATTAAATTTTCTTAAGGAAAGGTATTTTTGACCTCAGTTGTATAAGGATGTTTAGAAATTTGTGAAAAGTTGTGGATTTTGTCAAGTTGCAAAAGGATTAAGTCAAAATACTGGTTTGTATACACGATTACTGTTCCTGAGAAACCTTGGAGTGATATCAGCATGGATTTTGTTCTTGGCTTACTGAGGACAGCAAGATTTAATGATTTTGTATTTGTTGTTGTGGATAGATTTTCTAAGATGACACATTTCATACCATGTAGAAAAAAATTAGATGTAGTACATATAGAAGATCTTTTCTTTAAAGAGATTATCAGAGGATTACCAAGGAGTATCATCTCTAACCAAGACAGTAAATTTGTTAGCTATTTTTGGAGAGGACTTTGGAAAAAATTGGATACTGAGTTGAAGTTTAGTTCTACATTTCATCCACAAATTGATGGACAAACAGAGGTTGTAAACAGAAGTTTGGGTAAATTGTTGAGATGCCTAGTTGGAGACACACCAAGAAATTGGGATATGATGTTGGTACAAGAAGAGTTTACATACAACAGTTCAGTAAATAGAAGTACTAGAAAGAAACCTTTGGAGATTATTCATGGCACACAACCGATAGGTATATCAAACTTGAGAGATATTGTTGGAGAAGATAAAAGAAGTGTTGAAGCAGAGGAATTTGCTAAGTTCATGAAGACATTACATGAAGATATAAAATAGAAGCTGGAAAAAAGTAATCAAAAATACAAGGATAGTGCAGACATATCAAGAAGACATAAAACATTTGAAGTTGGTGATGTAGTAATGGTTCATCTGAAGAAGGGAAGATTTCCTATTGGCACATATGGTAAATTGAAGATGAAAAAAGTTAGTCCTTACAAAATATTGAGAATATTTGATAGTGGAAATGCTTATGAAGTTGAATTACCTAATGATATGGATATACCACCTATATTCAATATTTCAGACCTGTATGAATATCATGAACCTGATGAAGAAGTAGCAATACCAAGTGATTATCCTAAGAAATAGATAGAGGAAGTTGAACAAATTTTGAAGAAGACAATTGGAAGAAGTACAAGAGGAAAGGAATACATGGAGTATCTAGTGAAGTGGAAGAATAGATTGATTGAGGACTCATCTTGGATTTCTCAATCTAAGTTGGATTCATTTTAGGTTGGACCTGATACATGATTCGGGGAATCATTTCTTGTAATCCTAGGTGTCTAATGCAGGAGCATCTTTGGTCATTAGAAATCCTCCTCAATCAAAAATATGTTTTCTTTGTTCCTTAGTTTGTTTGGAGGCTACTTAGAGAATTCTCTGTTGCTCGGGTTCTGTTGCTTGGGCATTCTTGTTCATTCTATGTTTCTCAGGTTCTGTCACTTGGGCATGATTGTGATTTTTTTCTGATGCTCAGTCATGCTTGTTACTGAGTTCATTTCTTTTGACACTCAGATTTTTCTTCCTATTTCTTGGTGTGTTGTTTGCCAGAGTCACTCTATTACTCGGTCAACCTTTGCCCAAGATGTTTATTTTGGAGTTGGATCTAATGGCCAACTTCTTCACTTAATTTGTGTGGCTTAATTAGTTTGGGGTCTCTCATTGGAATCTATGTGGACCTAAATCTCGGTCTCTCTTATGGATTTGAGCACCGAACTCTCTGTTGGACTCTTCTATATATTTGTTTCTATGTTCTTAGTATTAGGCAATTTTACAGTAGGATTTTGATATCAATTTAGAAGATAGAATATTAAGTATTGAATATTTGGAAGGCATATCTGTGACCTCACATGTATGAAGACTATTATGTAATTCACTGATTATATATGGACAAGACCAGGAAGGCCTTACATCCTGACATGTAATGAGTTTTGTAATACCTACCTCTTAGTTTTCTTTTCAATTTTTAGATGCCGAACTCTTTTAGGAATTTTTATACATGTGTGGTTTATTTTAGTTGATCTTGAGGATATATATGTATTGCATATCATTATGTTATTGATCCATTACTAGTATTTTATATATTCTATGTATATGTGATTTATGGTTATTTAATGATGCTTATGTATATGTTAGGATTTCATTTTGATTATGTTTTCTAACAATACTGACCCTAGATTTGTATGCACATGGATCATTTATATGTTTTTCATTACTATTTGACGTTCCTGATATGGTATGTGATAGATTCATAGTTACTTGTTTTAGCGAGATCCACACGATAACCTAGTCTCAACCATTGTTTGTCATATTATATATGCATGTATATTCATCTTTGTGATGATAGGTTTGCAAGTACCAGGAGACGTCTTTTCTGAATTGGAAGGAGTGAATGTGCACTATCAAAATAATCTCAATGGTAAGAGAGGGGAGATAGTATTTAGGTCCAAATCCTACCCTAAACCTAATTGTCCTAAGTATTCAATGAGTTTCAGTTTGACTACCCTACCTAAATCCACCTAGTTGACATGAATTCGTGGATCCTATCCTTGTGTGTGTTTGAGTTGATTTTGTTTATTTTAGTTG
Source organism: Thuja plicata (assembly GCA_018584345.1). Taxonomy (NCBI): domain Eukaryota; kingdom Viridiplantae; phylum Streptophyta; class Pinopsida; order Cupressales; family Cupressaceae; genus Thuja; species Thuja plicata. Next base: position 580,380 of record MU223283.1, on the reverse strand, counting down.
AGTACTTTGATATTGAATACTACAAGGGTGGATCAATAAGAATGGGGAATGACACACCTTGTCCAGTTGAAGGTAGAGGAACAATAATGTTGAATAACCATATAAAATGTGAAAATACCTATTGGGTAAATGGATTGAATTATAATCTATTGAGTGTTTCTAAGTTGAATAATTTAGGTCACAAAGTAGCATTTGTAAACAAAAAGGCAAAGATCTTCAATGAATCTAGAAATCTTATTGGTACCGGTGAGCAGACAAAAGGTAACTTATTTTATCTGAATGATACTGACTCCACTTATTTGATTGCTACAAACAAAGACATATGGTTGTGGCACAAAAGACTTTGTCATGTGAACTTTGACAACATGATAAAAATTAGCAAAAAGAGAAATGTCAGAGGCTTATCGACAATGACCAAGCCCGACAACATCATGTGTAAAAACTGTTAAAAGGTAAAATGAAAAATTCTAGTTTCAAAAGTAAGACCCATACATTTGGTGCAATTCTAGAATTAGTCCATACTGATTTATGTGGACCCGTGAGGACAAAAATTTATTATGGAGATAGATATTTTATTCTCTTTGTTGATGATTACTCTAGAATGATGACAGTTATGTTTCTAAAAGATAAATCAAAAGCATTTAAGATGTTTAAATGGTATAAGGCTTTGGTAGAGAAACAAATTGGTAAGGATCTAAAAATTTTAAGATCAGATAGAGGAGGTGAGCTTATATTAGATGAATTCACTAACTTTTGTAATGAGCATGGTATAAAAGGATAGGTTTCAGGACCAAGAACCCATAGAAAAATGGAATTGCTAAGAGAAGAAATAGATCAATAGTTGATTGTGCTAGAACACTAATGATAGAAAAAGGCATCACCCAAATATTTTGGAGGGAAGCTGTCAATACTGGTATCTACACACTAAACAGAGTACAACTGAAGAAAGACACTAAGAAGACACCTTATGAGATATGGTATGGATACACACCCAATGTTAGTTATTTCAAAAATTTAGGCAGTCAATGTTATATCTTAAAGGATGATAGAAATGGAAAAATTGACTCCAAGAGTGATGAAAGAATTTTTCTAAGGTATTCTACCAAGAGAAAGGATTACAAATGTCTAAAAAAATCCTCTAACAAAATTATTGAAAGTGAAAATGTAAAGAAAGATGAATTTACAGAGAAGGATGAATAGGAAAGCACTAAAGAACTAGAGGACTACAATAAGTTCACTTACATCGAGGAACCTAAGACTTTACCCTACCAAAAATGTAGAGCCCTAGAGCTACAAATCATTGCTCTTGAGAATCAGGCTACAAATACCAATGGTCGAGATAATGTTCAAGGTGATGAAGAACAAAATGAAGATCAAAATAATGATCAAGATGATAGACAAAGAACTATACCTATACTTGAAAGATATGTAAGAAGGATCCATCTAGAGGTCCAGATCATAGGAGATAAGAAAGCTGGTACACAAACAAAAAGTAAGTATTTAAACTCAAATTGTTTAATTTGTGAGTTTGAGCCAAAATCTGTCAATGGTGCACTAGATAATGAGGAATGGATAAGTGCTATGAATGATGAGATTGAGCAGATTGAGAACAAAAAAACATGGTCACTTATGCCAAGACCAGATGACAAGAATGTCATCGATACAAAATGGATATTCAAGAATAAGCTGAATGAGAATGGAGAAGTCACAAGGAACAAAGCAAGACTAGTATGCAAAGGGTATGCACAAGAGGAACGTATAGATTATGGAGAGACCTTTGCACCCATTGCTAGGCTAGAAGGATTAAGGATATTACTTGCTTATGCTGCATTCAAAGGATTCAAAGTATACCAAATGGATGTCAAGTCAGCATTCCTAAATGGAATACTTGAAGAAGAAGTATACATTGAACAACCAAAAGGGTTTGTTGATCCAGACAAGAAGGACATGGTATGTAGACTTCACAAAGCCTTGTATGGATTGAAAAAAGCTCCTAGAGCTTGGTATGAATGACTTCATTCCTATCTAATAAGTATTGGATTTGTAAGGAATAGTGAAAATAGTAATATTTATTTAAAAGAAGATACCGATGGTAACAACCTGATTGCTGAAATATTTGTTGATGACATCATATTTGGAGGCAATGATATGCTATGCAAATCTTTTGCTAGTAAGATAAGTAAAGAATTTGAGATGTCTATGTTTGGTGAGATCAAGTTCTTTCTTGGTCTCTAGTTCACACAACAAGGAGAAGGTATGTTCATTACACAGTCCAAGTACATGAAAGAGGTCCTGAAAATATTCAAGATGGAAGAATCCAAACCAGGTTGAACACTGATGGCTACTGGATGTAATTTGACAAAGGAGGACAAGACAATAGAGGTAAATCAGACTTTGTATAGATCAATGATTGGAAAACTCATGTATGTTGTACACACTAGACCAGATATTGCACATGCAGTAGGAATTGTTTCTAGATTCTCTGCTAACCCCAGGGAATCACATATGACTATTGTGAAACAAATCCTAAGATATCTGAAGGATACCGAGGAATTTGTCTTATGGTATAGAAGAGAAGGCAAATTTGAACTAAAGGTGTTTACTGATGCTGATTGGGTTGGAAATCTTGATGACCAGAAGAGCACAACTAGAGGAGCATTCTTTATGGGTGACAAACTTGTCACATGGATTAGCAAGAAGCAGGGATGCATCTCATAGTCTACTGTAGAAGCATAATATGTTATTGCTAGTACAAATTGCTCAAATTTGCATGGATCAAATAGTTGCTGGAAGGTATGCCTATGAAGATCTTAGAACCAGTGACTATCTGTTGTGATAACACCAGTGCAATAAACATTTCTAATAATCCAGTCATGCATGCAAAGACTAAACACATTGCCATCAAGTATCATTACTTGAGAGAACAAGTTCAAGAAAAAGAGGTGATACTTGAGTATGTGTAATCAAAAGAACAAATGGCCAATATCTTCACCAAGCCACTGCCCAAGGATATATTTGAGTACTTGAGAAAGAGACTAGGGGTAAAACCCTTATTTACTAGTTAGTAAAAGACTGAAGGCTACATCAGCCTACTGATTATTAGAATATCATTCATGTTGATGCAAAGCAAAGAGAAGAACTTCAAAGCTACATCCATATACAGACAGGTATATATCAGAACTGAGCACTAGAGCATATTGTTGTATTGCTGATGGATAAGCGGAATTCAAGGAATATATTATGGATAGGAGGAAAATGATTGTTTGACATGAATTTTAGATACTTGTAACAAATATTTGTTTGGAATTGTTGTTAAAGGGAGAGAAAGTATCCATATTATCATAGTCTTCACAAAAAGGAAGAGAGATTATCCATTATCAGATTACTCCAATAGGGAGAGATCATATCCATAGGGAGAGAGTTTGTATGAAGGAGTTAATACAAAGGAAGAGTTGTTGACAAGAGAGAAAGACATCAAATGTGAGGAACAGTCAAAAAGAGAGAAATTGACACAAGAAAAAGATTCAACACATCAGTAAAAATAGAAAGCTACAAGAATCAAATCTAAGCTAAAACAAAGCTTCCTGAAGTTTAGACATTTATCAGTTATCAAAAAAAGATTGGTAGTTTGATGAATCTCAACAATTGTATTTCATATTTTATTAGAAATAGTATAGTATGATAATATAAGTTTGTTTCCATCAATGCCAAATGGAGAGATTGATGACAAGTAACTGATTAAATGTTTGACAATGTTAAGTTGAAGATAATGCAAGGCATTAAATTAGTTAATGGTTTGCATTTTCATTGATGTCAACTTGATATCATCTATACGGTCATGTATAAAATGCCAAAGAATTCAAATAATCAATGGAACAAAGGTTATGCTTTCAACAATGCATAAAAGTCAAGTATTCACTAAGTGACAAATAACACCAATGGAGTGCACACCATCGGTAAAGGCAAAGAAGAAAAGTCACAGTGATAACCGACAAGCAGAAGATAGTGTTGCCTAAAAAATCAAAACCACAAGATGCCTGATGAGCTAAAAAGTAGATTTTCTTGACAGACAGAGATACCGAAGCTAACTAGAGTCACACTGATGGAACTAGAAATTGTAACCGATGACTAACTGAAGAGTTGAACGAAGGAATAGAGAGTTCAAAAAATGAAAAAATATCTAGCTGGAAAGAGCTAAAGATAGACTTAACTAGTTGTTTTGTTTGTTTTATTTGACCAGATTTAAGTGATTGATTTAAAGAAGATTTTTACAATTGGCATAAAGATAACTATGAGATAAATCAGGAGTTATGCTTTAAATCAGATTGGCTAGATTGTTTTTCATGCTAAGAATCAAGAATCAAGAATAAAGCATCAATGAATATTATGTCTATATAAGAGACAAGTTTAATTCATTTTTGTATCACATTCACAGAAAGGGGATTAAGGGAAGTGAATAGAAAGAGGATGCTAAGAAGAAAATGATGGAGAACAACTTCATGCAATACTAATCAATCAAGCTAAAGAAGAGCTAAGGAATTTTGCAGACACCAACGAATAGTGAGAATAGCATCACAAAGCAGAAAGCATGGAGCATAAAAGAATTGAATTGATATATTGATCAGAGAGGTAATGTACTTAAATAGATCTAAAAATCTACAATTCAAGTTGCATTAGAAATAGGTCATTTTATTTCAGTTTAACCATTGAAGCATCAAGTCTCTTAATAGAGCACGACTTAACAGTCTTCTATACATTGAGGTACATCCCAAGGAGTGCCAAAAAGGTTGATTCATGAAAGTAGCATTGGATATGCCCGATGCCTATTGACGGTCTTCGAGAGAGGCTGATTCAAGGATGGCAGCATTAGATGCTCGATACTAAGTGACAACATATATGTGTAAAATACTTTAACAAGGTCACACCTAACAATGTGTTTGTAACTTTTAACAGGGTTGGCTCTTAACAGGGCTCACTTTAGAAGAGTGAAAATTTGGGGTACCGGTCCCAGTGGTTTTTTTCCTTAACAGGGTTTCCACATTAAAATCCATGTGTTATGTGTGTATGGTTTATTACTTTACTATTTTACATTTCACATATGCATTTTTGGATTTATCGGTATACTCTGCATATTTACTGTATTTCGGTAAATAGTTATATTGCTTATCGGTAATTAAGGAGAATAAGGATAGACAAGGAAAATTGATAGATAGTTAATCATTATAAGTATTGCATGGAATGCATCTTGTAGGGACTTAATAATCTAAGGTTTATTTGATTGGTGGTTAGATTAAGGATAAAAATTTGAGGCCACTGATTCACCCCCTCGCTCTCAGTTATTACTAACACATAAAGGATAAGATATAAGATATATTCACTAAAACTTTGTGCAAAGATACATATTAGTATCTCATAGGGAATTTGGGGGTTCTTCCCCTTCCTATTCTTCACTAGGTGCATCGGTGTGTCCATTGATCTGGTATTCACAATTGCCACATATTTTTGTATCGGTGCTTGGAGGCTTCCTAATACAGGAGAATATTGGGTCATTGGAGATCCTGCTCAACCAAAAATATCTTTTCTTTGTTTGGAGGCTTCTCAGAGAGTTCTCTGTTGCTCAAATTATGTTGCTTGGGCATGCTTGTTCATTATATGTTGCTCAGGTTCTATCTCTTGGGCATGCTTGTGATTTTTTTCTTTTTCTCAGTCATGCTTATTACCAAACTCATTTCTTTTGACACTTGGGTTTTGCTTCCTGTTGCTCAGGGTGTTCTTCTCTTGAGTCACTCTGTTGCTCAGTCAACCTTTTCCCAAGATTTTGATTTTGGAGTTAGATCTAGTGGCTGACTTCTTCACTTAATTTTTGTGGCTCAATTAGTTTAGGGTATCTCATTGGGATCTATGTGGACCTAAAAATGGGTCTCTCTTATGGATTTGAGTCTCGACCTTTCTGTTGGACTCTTGTATATATTTGTTTCTATGTTATTAGTATTAGGCAGTTTTGGAGTAGGATTTTGATATCAATTTAGAAGATAGAAGATTAAGTATTGAAGATTTGGAAGATAGGTCTATGACCTTGAATGTATTAAGACTTCTGTAATTCACTGATTATATATGGCCAAAACTAGGAAGGCCTTACAGGTCAGCATGTAATGAGTTTGATCAACTAATGAAAAGGATCTTTGTTGTTTCTTCTGTCACTATATTGTTGTTGCTTCTGCATTGTGTCTACAAGTTGGTTTGGTAGTTGGGAGAGCCCTTGGCACCATCTCCTTACCCTCCTTGCATCAGGTGGTAGCAGATTATTGGTGAGATCTAAGTTCCTTCTTATAATCCCTAAACCTAGTTGGTGATGTTTTTGTGGGGTAGAAGATTGTGATCTGACCTGCAATTGTAGAGGGATTCAAGATGGTTCATGGGAGAGGAAATAAAAATCTAGGTCTAGATGATATGATTAGATAGATGGCTTCTAGATTGGAAGATTTTGAGATAGCCCATCATAGAGGAAGACATCTTGAGGATGTTAGTGATGATGAAGTTGAAGAGGTTCAAGGTGGAGTTGCACCTACACCTATAATGGATAAGGAAGAAGAGAGATTCCTAAGATCCTTAACAAGTTTGAAATCCACACCTCAGTTTAATCCTCCTATGTATAGTGGAAAATTGGATTCTGATGAGTTGATTGATTGCATAACTAAGATGGAAAAGTACTTTGAGTATGAGAATGTATTAGAGGATAAAAAGGTGAAGATTGCAAGCACAAAGTTGAAAGGTCATGCATCCTTATGGTGGGAACATTTGCAATTGGATTGAAAGAAGAAAGGTAAAGACAAAATCAAGGTATGGGAGAAAATGGTAAAAAAATTTAAAGACAAGTTTCTACCTTGTGATTATCAAATTAACCTGATTATGAGAATACAAAGTTTGAAGCAGAAGGATAAATCTATAAAAGACTATACCGAGGAGTTCTACAAATTGGTCATCAAATCTGGACATGTTGAAGATGAAGTGAAAAGAGTAGAAAGATACCTAAATGGTGTGAGAATTTCCATACAAGATGAAATCAGTTTGGTCAAGATGGAAATCATTGAGGAGGCATATCAATTTTCCCTAAATGCTGAGGAGAAGTTGAACAAAATATATGAACAAAGACAAAGAGTTAGAGGTGGTAGATTCCCTAGAGGAAGAGGTAGATCTCATGGTGAAAATAATAGATTTGAACTGGACAAGTCAGTTTCAGACACATCTCAAGATAAAGGAAAGACTAAATGGAAAGGTGGAAGTTCATACCTAGGAATAGGCAATTACTCCCGAGGTGGTTATTACAAAAGAGGATTCCAAGTAACTTGTTATAAGTGTGGAGAGGAAGGAAACAAATCCTTTGAGTGCACACATGCAAGCAAGAAGATCAGTAGTAGAAAAATGCTTTGGTGCAAGAAGAGTTACCTAATGAAGATAAAAGGGAAGGAAATCTCATGATCCAAAGGATACTATGGAGTGAGAAAGATAAGAAAGATCTTGTCAAGAAAAGTTTGTTCAAAACTAGATGTAGTGTTACAGACAAAGTTTGGAAGGTGATGATTGACAGTGGAAGCTCAGAGAATATAGAATCTAAGGAAATGGTCACAAAGTTTTAGTTAGAGAGGATAAAGCATCTGAAACCCTATCAAATCTCATGGATCAAGGATGAGCATACATTAATGGTGAGTGAAAAAAAATTTGTGAATCTGAAAATTGGAAAATACTATGATAATGTGTTGTGTGATATTATGCCTATGGATTGTTGTCATATTTTGTTAGGTAGACCTTGGAAATATGATAGACATGCTATACATGATGGAAGATTAAATAGATATTCTATTTGGGCTGATGGTAAGAAGCAAGTTTTGTTACCTTTGGTTGAAGAATCTATTGGTGAGATATGTACATTTGTGAAAGTTTGTCTGATGGAAGGTAGACAGTTTGTTAAGGATTTGAAAAGAAATTATATTTGTCATGCTTTGATTCCTAACAAACTGAGTAAGAATACAGAAGATGAAGTTCCTATAGAAGTGGAGAAGTTACTCACTGAGTACAAGGAGATAATTTCATATAATATACCTGATGGTTTGCCACCAATGAGAGATATCAGTCATTGTATGGATCTAATTCCTAGAGCTAGTTTACTGAACAAAGCACCACATTGGTTAACATCAATTGAGAATGAAGAGCTTAACCAGCAAGTTCATGATTTGGTTAACAAATGTTTGATCAGAGAAAGTTTGAGTCCATGTGTAGTACATGTTGTGTTGGCACCTAAGAAGAATGGATAATGGAAAATGTGCACTGATTCTAGAGAAATCAATAAGATCACAGTGAAGTATAGGTTTCCTATACCAAGAATGGATGACATAATGGATTGTTTGAGTGGAGAAAGATATTTTACCAAAATTAATTTGAAGAGTGGATATCATCATATCAGAATCAGAGAAGGTGATGAATGGAAGACTACTTCCAAGACAAAGGAAGGTTTGTATGAGTGGCTGGTTATGGCTTTTGGTTTAACTAATGTACTGAGTACATTTATGAGGTTAATGAATGAAGTATTAAAGAAATTCTTGAATAAACATGTGATTTTATAATTGGATGATATTCTAATATTTAGTAAGACTAGAAAAGAGCATTCGATGCATATAAGACAAGTGTTGTAGAGATTGAAAGAGGAAAAGTTGTTCATAAACCTGTAAAAGTGTTCCTTCATGAAAGAAGAACTTGTGTATTTGGGTTTTGTGATTTCAGCTGAAGGTTTGAAGATGGATCCTTAGAAGATTGAAGCTATACTAAATTTGCCTACATCTGAGAATGTTAGTGAGGTATGATAATTTCATGGATTGACAAGTTTTTACAGGAAGTTTATAAAAAATTTAAGTTCTATTTGTAATGCTATGACTGAGACAATGAAACGAGACAAAAGAGAATTCAAATGGACACATGGAGTTGACAAGAGCTTTGAGACTTTGAAGTTGAAGGTTGTTGAATTACCTATGTTAGCCTTACATGATTTTAATAAGGTATTTCAAGTTGAATGTGATGCAATTGGAAGTGAAATTGGAGTTGTGTTGACTCAAGAAGATAAACCTATTGCTTTCTTTAGTGAAAAGTTGAATGATTCTAAGAGGAAATATTTTGTCTATGATCAAGATTTTTATGCTATTGTTCAAGCTATGAATAAATGGAGACATTACTTGATGCCAAATGAATTTGTGTTGTATACTGATCATAAGGCTTTGCAGTATTTGGGTAGTCAAAATAAGTTGAATCAGAGACATATGAAATGGGTAGAATATTTGTAGAGTTTCACATTTGTGACTAAGCATAAGAGTGGAGTTTCTAATAGAGTTGTTGATGCATTGAGTAGAATAAGATCTTTGTAGACTGAAATGAGAATTAAAGTTCTTGGTTTTGATGATATGGAACATTTGTATAAAAGTGATCCTAATTTTTTTGAGCAGTGGAGAGTGTGCAGAGCACCTAATGCAAATCAATCAAGTAAGTATGAAGATTATTTCATTTAGGAAGATATATTATTCAAAGGTTTTTAGTTGTGTATACTGAGAGGATCAATGAGAACTAATCTGATTAAAGAGAAACATAGTAGTGGATTGGCTGGACATTTTGGCATTCATTAAACATTGAATTTGCTTAAGAAAAGGTATTTTTTACCTCAGTTGTATAAGGATGTTTAGAAATTTGTGAAAAGTTGTGGATTTTGTCAAGTTGCAAAGGAGTAAGTCAAAATATTGGTTTGTATACACCGATTACTGTTCCTGAGAAACCTTAGAGTGATATCGGATGGATTTTGTTCTTGGCTTATCGAGGATAGCAAGATTTAATGATTTTGTATTTGTTGTTGTGGATAGATTTTCTAAGATGGCACATTTCATACCATGTAGAAAAAAATCAGATGCAGTACATATAGAAGATCTTTTCTTTAAAGAGATTGTCAGAGGATTACCAAGGAGTATCATCTCTAACCAAGATAGTAAATTTGTTAGCTATTTTTGGAGAGCACTTTGGAAAAAGTTGGATACTAAGTTGAAGTTTAGTTCTACATTTCATCCACAAACTGATGGACAAATAGAGGTTGTAAACTGAAGTTTGGGTAAATTTTTGAGATGCCTAGTTGGAGACACACCAAGAAATTGGGATATGATGTTGGTACAAGAAGAGTTTGCATACAACAGTTCAGTAAATAGAAGTACTAGAAAGAAAAATTTGGAGATTGTTCATGGCACACAACCAAGAGGTATATCAGACTTGAGAGATATTTTTGGAGAAGAGAAAAAAAGTGTTGAAGCAGAGAAATTTGCTAAGTTCATGAAGACATTACATGAAGATATAAAATAGAAGCTGGAGAAAAGTAATCAGAAATACAAGGATAGTGCAGAAAGATCAAGAAAACATAAAACATTTGAAGTTGGTGATGTAGTAATTGTTCTTCTGAAGAAGGGAAGATTTCCTATTGGCACATATGGTAAATTGAAGATGAAGAAATTTTGTCCTTACAAAATATTGAGAAGATTTGACAGTGAAAATGCTTATGAAGTTGAATTTCTGAATGATATGGATATATCACCTATATTCAATATTTCAGACTTGTATGAATATCATGAACCTGATGAAGAAGTAGCAATACCAAGTGATTATCCTAAGAAACAGATAGATGAAGTTGAACAAATTTTGAAGAAGACAATTGGAAGAAGTACAAGAGGAAAGGAATACATGGAGTATCCAGTGAAGTGGAAGAATAGACCGATTGAGGACTCATCTTGGATTTCTCAATCTAAGCTGGATTCATTTCAGGTTGGACCTGATACATGATTCAGAGAATCATTTCTTGTAAGCCTAGGTGTCTAATGTAGGAGCATCTTGGGTCATTGGAAATCCTCCTCAATCAAAAATATGTTTGCTTTGTTTCTTAGTTTGTTTGAAGGCTGCTCGGAGAATTCTCTATTACTTAGGTTCTATTGCTTGGGCATTCTTGTTCATTCTATGTTTCTTGGGTTCTGTCACTTGGGCATGATTGTGATTTTTTTTTTATGCTCAGTCATGCTTGTTACTAAGTTCATTTATTCTAATGCTTAGATTTTTCTTCCTATTTCTTAAGGTGTTCTTTTCTAGAGTCACTCTATTGCTCAGTCAACCTTTGCCCGAGATGTTTATTTTGGAGTTGGATTTAGTGGCCAACTTCTTCACTTAATTTGTGTGGCTTAATTAGTTTGGGGTCTCTCATTGGGATCTATGTGGACCAAAATATAGGTCTCTCTGATGGATTTGAGTGCTGACCTCTTTGTTGGAATCTTACATATATTTGTTTCTATGTTCTTAGTATTAGGCAATTTTGCAGTACGATTTTGATATCAATTTAGAAGATAGAATATTAAGTATTGAATATTTGGAAGGCATATCTGTGACCTTGCATGTATGAAGAATGTTATTTAATTCACTGATTGTATATGGACAAGATTTGGAAGGCCTTATAGCCTGACATGTAATGAGTTTTTTTAATACCCACCTCTTAGTTTGCTTTTCAGTTTTTAGATGCCAAACTCTCTTAGGCATTTTTTATGCATGTGTAGTTTATTTCAGTTGATCTTGAGGATATATATGTATTGCATATCATTATGTTATTGATCCATTACTAGTATGTTATATCTTCTGTGTATATGTGATTTATGATTATTTAATGATGCTTATGTATATGTTAGGATTTCATTTCGATTATGTTTTCTAACAATACTGACCCTAGATTTGTATGCACATGGACCATTTATATGTTTTTCATTACTATTTGGCATGCCTGATATGGTATGGGATAGAGTCATAGTTACTTTCTTTGGTGAGATCCACATGATAACCTAGTCTCAACCATTGTTTGTCATATTATATATGCATGTATATTCATCTTTGTGATGATAAGTTTGCAAGTACCAAGCTACGTCTTCCCTGAATTGGAAGGAGTGATTGTGCCCTATCGCAATAATCTCAGTGGTAAGAGAGGGGAGATGGTATTTAGGTCCAAATCCAACCCTAAACTTAATTTTCCTAAGTATTAGATGAGGATCAGTTTGACTACCCTACCTGAATCTGCCAAGTTGACATGAATTCGTGGATCCTATCCTTGTGTGTGTTTGAGTTGATTTTGTTTTCTTCAGTTGACTACTTTGATATTGTGTGATTTATCATTTGATTTATTTACTTGAATATTAAAGGAATTAATTATTAAATATAGGGTATTTAATTAATTAAAAATTAAATTAAATACCTATGTTTAATTAAAAGTTAATTAAAGTGCAATTATTGAATATTTAATTAGAAATTAGAGTAAATATGCTTTTATGCATTATTAAATAATTAAATATTTGAGTGCATGGATAAGATTGTGCTTTAAATATTTAATATATTATTGAATTAATTATGTGTGCAAGTTCATTATTGAAATTGGAGTTTGAATTCAAAATGCAACTTGGTTTAATAACTCAAAGTTGAGTTGTGCAAGTAAATAGATATTTTAATTAATAATTATTATTTACTTTCAATTTTGAGTTGAGTCATTTTAGGGGTTAACTGGTGTGTTTTCATTAGGGTTTGCATGATTGGGAGAAGTTGATTCTCTTTAGGAGAATTCTCTTCTCATTTGGTGATAATAGGTTTTTGGAGCATTTTTGGAGAGCTTTGTGTGTTCTTGGCATTTGGGGAATTTGGGGATTTTCGTGGTTGCATGTTGAATCAAAGTTTTGTGTGAATTTGTGATTTGTGTGTGTTTGGAAGATTCAAGGCTCAATCTCTTCGAGGGAAAAATTTCTTCTATTTCTTGCATTGGATCCAAGGTAGGTTTTTGATCCTATTTGTGGTTTTCAATTCTTGATCAAAAATGTGTCTTCATTGTGCTTGTTGGATTAGATTTTCTTAATTAGGAGTTGTTTATGATTTTTATTAAAATGAGTGTTTTTGAAACCCTAGATTACTTATTGTTTGAGGAAATTATTATTTAGCATAGTATTGTTATGCCGACCAAATTTCGTAGAAAAATTCCCTATAAATCTCCTAGAAAATGAAAAATTAAAATGCCCTATAGTAGAACTATAGAGAAGAGAAAATTATTTGTGAGAAATTGATCTCCCTGAAAGAAAAGTTAATTTGCATTGGGGAAAAATTAATTATTTTCAAAATATAAAACTCCCTAGAAAAATACAATGGTAGAAAATTACACGAGTCAAAAAAAAAATGGAAAAAGCCAAAAAAAGAAAGAATGGAAAAGACGAGAAAAAAAAGAAATCCTTTTTGTTTCCATTTTTTGGAATTTATTTTTAAAAAAACAATAAAAAAAAAAATTAAAAATTTTGTTGGGAGGTGGGTGGCGGGGGCCACCGCACCCCCCCATGCGGTTGTACTGCCGTAGGGTCTGCTTGGACCTGCAGTGTCGTGCAGTCCCGTGGGGACCGCCGACCCGTAGCCCAAGCGGCCTGCGAGTGGTCTCCCTAAAGGGAGCCGCGGGGCCGGTAGGTAGGGGAGGGGTGGGGTCCACGNTCCCCCCCCCCCCCCCCAATTTATATTTTGTTTTTATATTATTTATTTTTTGTTTTAATTAATTTGAAATTTAGTTATTTTAAAATTAGTTTTTAAATATGTTTTAAATTTGTTAAATTAGTTTTTAATTAAATTAAAATTAATGTTAATTAATTTAGTTTGTAATTAAATTAAATTAAATTAACGTTGTTTAATTTTATTTGTAATTAAATTAAAGTTAATGTTATTTAATTTAGTTTTTAACTAAGTTAAAATTGATATTATTTAATTTAGTTTTTAAGTTATAAGGTTTGATATAATATAGTTAAAATTAATATTATTTAAATTAATTTTTAATTTGAATTAGTATTAATTTAGTTTTACTTCAATGTAGTGTAAATGTATTTCAATATAGTTTTAATGTATTTTAATTTAGTTTTATTAATTAAAATATTTTTATTTTAAAGTAATGCATTTATTTTATGGGATTATAAGGCGTTACTTTAGTGATTTTGTGTAATATTAAATAGATGTGTAATTATGGAAATAATATTTAATTGAGTTCATATGAACGTCTATCGGAGGATATATAAATATTTCTTCATTCTAGTATAATTATAGCTGGAGTTTGGTAATTATTCCGTAGGTTTATTTATACGCAGATTTTATAAATAAATCTATGGGGATTGTTAACGTTCGTTTCCATTGAATATTTAATTATTTTTGGATAGTAATTTTATTGGATGAGTGAATTTGCATAATTTAGGATGTTATAAATTTGTTTGTCCGAATGTTAACATTTTGATTAATTAGTGTATTCTAAATATGCATTTATTACACCATGTGTTATTTGAGTGTTTGATGAAATGTATTCTGTATGCTTTTATATCATGAGATGTTATTGTATTTTTGGGTATCCATTTGGGATAGATGACCTTTAGGATGTAAAGCTAGAGGTTTTGGAGATTTGTTTCTTCATGGTAACTTGTATGAAGTCAGTTTTGTTTATGTGATGTTGTCATGGTCCTGATTTCTTACACCCCAACCTAATTCAAATATGATGTTTTTTATGGTTTTATGAGGATACTGTGGTTATTGTTTGGTTATTGAGAATCTATGTGCTCCTAAATGGGCAAGTTTTGATTTGAGAACCAAGTATATATACATTTTTTAATTATGAACCTAGGTAGGTTAACTAAGTGTATAAAGGGGAAGTGACTTGCAATGAGTCCAGGGTCCTAAGTGGCTACTAGGGCATCTCATTGGAAAGTTACTTAATAAGTGAGAATATGAAACATTAAGAGGTTTTAAAATGTATTAATAAGATAACTAAGTCTCTACCCATTCCTTGAGTCTATCATATGGTAGGATGGGAGAGATGGGATCCTTGTCTTCACAAAAGGATTACTGAGCCACATAGAGTCACTTGGGGGCCAACGTCCAAGAGGGACTACTAGGGTTAACTCAAGGGTAGACTTATGTGATGACACTTCCCTATATACAGCTTATGTTATCCTACGTCCATCGGTTACCTCTGGTACTATTTAGCATTCCTTATTATGGTTTAGAGTGCTTATAGGATCTTCCTATGCATTTGAGTATGATGTCATGTATACCTTGATGTTGCTTTCTTGTTGTATACCCTGTGTGAGTGGACTTGTTACTATCTCCTCATCACGGTGGGAGTGGACCTTTGGTTCCACACGGTCGGGTGGTAGTGATTCTTACCACCATTGAGATTCTGACGGTTCTTCTTCATGCTTGGATGATCCTTGTTGCAGTTCTATGTTCTTAGTCTTTCAGAGACTTGTTTAGTTACTTGAGATGTATATCTGTACCATATGTGGATATTGGTTATCATCCTTTGGAGGATGTATTGTATTTCTTTGATATGTATTATAACATACCCTGCAACTTGTACAGTGGATGTTGATTAGGTTGTATACCTTTGGTATCGGATGTATATGTAATCTTTTATTATGAGATGTATGTTATTGGATTCAATTGATGTATCCTTTATGTTAGTTTTTTATAATTGTTATTCATATATTATTTTTCTTAAGTAATTCTACGTCAAGGAACCCTCAAGAAATGTTATCTATGTTGTGTTGTACTTACATGTATTTCATGTACTTCATTGTGTTGCTTCTGCATTGTTATCATTATTCTTTGTAAACATTTAAAGAAAAAAAATATTATGTAAACTTAGTGTCATATTCAGGTTAGTTCTCCTGGGTTCCCTGGTAGGGCATAACACTTGGTATCAGAGCCCACGTTTCTACACTAAGAGCTATGGGAGATTTGTAGGCCCATTAGTTGTCTTTTGATTTTAAAACTTAAAACAAACATAGACATTAAACTCTGATGTATTTAAAACTATTGCCTTGTGATGATTTGGTTTCTTTTGATGCTATTTGGTTTTGAGTTTTTGTTTTGGTTCTCTGGTTAATTCAGGAATCATGTCCGAGACTAGAGCCACTAGAGGTCGTGGTAGAGGCTAAGATGGTGGCCGTGGAAGGGGTAGGAATCACAGTCCTTCCATGAGTGTTCATCAACATAACAAAGATGAGTAGAGGGATGAGTGTTGGGCTGAGTCTGGAGAGCCAGGCATTAGGCAGTTGTTGCAGGAGTTACTAAACCGTATTCTTGAGTAGGGTAGAATGGAGAGGGAGAGATCTAGGATCCCTCTAAGGAGGACTATTGCAGTGGGTCCTGTGGTTGTGGTAGTGCACCACATGAGAGATCTCATGTGAGTGCAACCTACTCCTTTTGATGGGAAAGGAATAGGGTTTGAGGCTGAGAATTGGCTGATTGCATTAGAGAGGATTTTTTCCATGCATCCCTTTAGTAGAAATACTAAAGATAGGTATGTTGTATGCAACTCTCTAAGTTTGGAGCGGTATGGTGGAAGATAGAGGAGGAGAATTTGGGACTCCATATGGATACAGTGACTTGGGATTTGTTCCTTGAAAACTTTCAAGAGTACTTCCTCTTTGAACAGCAGAGGTAGAAGAGGGAAGATGAGTTTCATAACATGAGGTAGTTGACCCTGTCAGTGGTTGAGTATGAGCGTCAATTCTTTGAGCTTAAACAATATACTAGATATGGACAGGATTCAACCCTTATGATTCAACACTTTTTTAGGGGGATAAATGAATGCATCATTGGGGAGGTTAGGCTCTTTGAGCCTAAAACCTTAGGGAGGCGGTCATCAAAGATACTCTTGTAGAGGTGAACCTAGCTTTTGGATATGGTGGATAGTTAGGAGTGCACTCTAAAGAACCTACTTCTATTGTCAGAGGTAATCATTCTTAGGGAGCTGGGAATTTGAGAGGTCCTTCTACCATTCCAAATGGTAATTAGTCTCAGCAGTAGGGAGAAAACAATCCTTCTTCTTTTAGTGGTCCTTAGATTAGGAACTTTCAAGATATTCAGCGCAGCAAGCGCAATCAGACAGTTCAGCTAATGTAGAGTGTGTATCAGGATGTCAGTAGGGGCAGTGTGTAGAAGTCTAGTGCACCTTTGGTTAGAGGAGGTGGTAGTAGGGGAGCTTTCTTTTCCTATGGATAATTTGGGTACATTGCAGTCAATTGTCCTCAGTGTGCACCACAATTTTCAGGACAGAGGCCATTAGCTTCTGAGTCTACAGTGGGTAATGTCAGAATGTCTCATGGAGAGTATGTAGTGTTTGATTGTCCTCTAGATGTGTATCATGCTCCTGTGAGTGGGGCTTCTAGTAGAGGTCTAGTAGCTAGTTTTTGGATTCCTACTGTGGGGAATGATCTTTAGTGTTCAAATAAGAGACCTGGGAAGGGTCCTATGGGACCCACACTTTGAGTCTTCTGGGTCTTGGTTGGATGTTTTATGATGAGAGAGTGATATATCTATCTTTTTTTTAGGCTTACAAGAGTAAGCCTAGTTTTAGGGGATGAGGATGTAATACCCAGCTCTTAGTTTTCTTTTCAGTTTTCAGATGCCAAACTCTTTTAGGCATTTTTATGCATGTGTGGTTTATTTCAGTTGATCTTGAGGATATATATGTATTGCATATCATTTTGTTATTGATCCATTACTAGTATGTTATATCTTCTATGTATATGTGATTTATGGTTATTTAATGATGCTTATGTATATGTTAGGATTTCATTTTGATTATGGTTTTCTAACAATACTGACCCTAGATTTATATGCACATGGATCATTTATATGTTTTTCATTACTGTTTAACGTGCTTGATATGGTATGGGACAGAGTCATAGTTACTTTCTTTGGTGAGATCCACACGATAACCTAGTCTCAACGATTGTTTGTCATATTATATATGCATGTATGTTTGTCTTTGTGATGATAGGTTTGCAGGTACCGTGCTACGTCTTCCCTAAATTGGCAGGAGTGAGCGTGCCCTATCACAATAATATCAATGATAAGGGAGGGGAGATAGTATTCAGGTCCAAATCCTACCCTACACCTAACTATCCTAAGTATTCAAAAAATATCAGTTTGTCTACCCTACCCAGATCCACCTAGTTGACGTGAATTTGTGGATCCTATCCTTGTGTGTGTTTGAGTTGATTTTGTTTATTTCAGTTGAGAGCTTTGATATTGTGTGATTTATTTAATTGAATATTGAAGGAATTAATTATTAAATATAGGGTATTTAATTAATTGAAAATTAAATTAAATACCTATGTTTAATTGAAAGTTAATTAAAGTGCAATTATTGAATATTTAATTAGAAATTAAAGTAAATATACTTTTATGCATTATTAAATAATTAAATATTTGAGTGCATGGATAAGATTGTGCTTTAAATATTTAATCTATTTAATATATTATTTAATTAATTACATGTGCAAGCTCATTATTGAAATTGGAGTTTGAATTCAAAATGCAACTTGGTTTAATAACTCAAAGTTGAGTTGTGCAAGTAAATAGATATTTTAATTAATAATTATTATTTACTTTCAATTTTGAGTTGATTCCTTTTAGGGGTTAACTGGTGTGTTGTCATTAGGGTTTGCATGATTGGGGGAAGTTGATTCTCTTTAGGAGAATTCTCCTCTCATTTGGTGATAACAGGTTTTTAGAGCATTTTTGGAGAGCTTTGTGTGTTCTTGGCATTTGGAGAATTTGAGAATTTTTGTGGTTGCATGTTGAATCAAAGTTTTGTGTGAATTCATGATTTGTGTGTGTTTGGAAGATTCAAGGCTCCATCTCTTCAAGGGAAAAATTTCTTTTATTTCTTGCATTGGATCTAAGGTAGGTTTTTTATCCTATTTGTGGTTTTCAATTCTTAATTAAAAATGTGTCTTCATTGTGCTTGTTGGATTAGATTTTCTTAATTAGGAGTTTCTTATGATTTTTTATTAAAATGGATGTTCTTGAAACCCTAGATTACTTATTGTTTGAGGAAATTATTATTTAGCATAGTATTATTATGCTGGCCAAATTTTGTAGAATATTTCCCTATAAATCTCCTAGAAAATGAAAAATTAAAATGCCCTATAGTAGAACTATAGAGAAGAGAAAATTATTTGTGAGAAATTGATCTCCCTAAAAGAAAAGTCAATTTGTATTGGGAAAAATTTTTTTGTTTTCAAAATATAAACCTCCCTAGAAAAATACAATGGTGGAAAACTACACCAGTCAGAAAAAAAATGGAAAAAGCCAAAAAAAGAAAGAATGGAAAAGACAAGAGAAGAAAACCAAAAAAGAAATCCTTTTTGTTTCCATTTTTTGGAATTTTTTAAAAAAAATATATAGTTTTAAAAAAAAAAGCATTGTAACAAATGAAATTAATTTTTAAAAAAATAATCAAAAAAAAATTTAGAAAATTTGTTGGGAGGTGGGTGGCGGGGGCCACCGCACCCCCCATGCAGTTGTACCGCCACACGGTCCAGTTGGACCTGCGGTGTCGTGCAGTCCCGTGGGAACTGCCAACCCGCGGCCCAAGCGGCCTGCAAGCGATCTCCCTAAAGGGAGCCGCGGGGCCGGTAGGTAGGGGAGGGGTGGGGTCCATGTACCCCCCCTCCCCCCAAATTAATATTTTTTTTAATATTATTTAATTTTTTGTTTTTAATTAAATTTTAATTAATTTAAAATTTTGTTATTTTAAAATTAGTTTTTAAATATGTTTTAAATTTGTTAAATTAGTTTTTAATTAAATTAAAATTAATGTTAATTAATTTAGTTTGTAATTAAATTAAATTAGTGTTGTTTAATTTGGTTTGTTATTAAATTAAAGTTAATGTTATTTAATTTAGTTTTAACTAAGTTAAAATTGATATTATTTAATTTAGTTTTTTAATTATAAGGTTTGATATAATATAGTTCAAATTAATATTATTTAAATTAATTTTTAATTTGAATTAGCATTAATTTAGTTTTACTTCAATGGAGTGTAAATGTATTTCAATTTAGTTTTAATCTATTTTAATTTAATTTTACTAATTAAAATATTTTTCTTCTAAAGTAATGCATTTATTTTATGGGATTATAAGGCGTTACTTTTGATTTTGTGTAATATTAAATAGATGTGTAATTATGGAAATAATATTTAATTGAGTTCATATGAATGTCTATTGGAGGATATGTCTGTATTTCTTCATTCTAGTATAATTATAGCTGGAGTTTGGTAATTATTTCATAGGTTTATTTATACGCAGATTTTATAAATAAATCTACGGGGATTGTTAACGTTCGTTTCCATTGAATATTTAATTATTTTTGGATAGTATTTTTAATGGACGAGTGAATTTGCATAATTTAGGATGTTATAAATTTGTTTGTCCCAATGAGATGTATGTTATTGGATTCAGTTGATGTATCCTTTATGTTAGTCTTTATAATTGTTATTCGTAGATTATTTTGAGCAAGTAATTCTACATCAAGGAACCCTCGAGAAATGTTATCTATGTTGTGTTGTACTTACATGTATGTCGTGTACTTTATTGTGTTTCTTCCCCATTGTTATCATTATTGTTTGTAAACATTTAAAGAAAAAAATTATTTCGTAAACTTAGTGTCATATTCAGGTTAGTTCTCCTGAGTTCCCTGGTGGGGCATTACAAGTTTGATCAATTAATGAAAAGGATCTTTTTTATTTCTTCTCTCATTTTTTAATTTTTGCTTCTGCATTGTGTCTACAATTTGGTTTGGTAGTTGGGAGAGCCCTTGGCCCCATCTCTTTACCCTCCTTTCATCACTTCCTCTTAGGGAGAGAAGTGTGAGGATTTTTTTCATTTCCTTTTTCATTTTGTCAAATGGGGAGAAATGTTGTGACTGTACTTTGTTATTGATGAATGTTGCCATCAATTAAAAAGGGGGAGATCATTAGAATTTGAAGTTGATGTCATCTCATTGTGTTGGACTATTAATGGTTATCATTGATGTCAATATATTCATTATCTCAGCTTCTTGTGTATTATTTGGTATATTTTTGACATAGTGCTTGTATGTATCGACGGTGTGGTGTATTATTTGGAGTGTCATGTGCATTCACTGATAGCTTCTTGGTTATGGAATCTACATTATTGGTAGATTTCTTTCTAGGTACTATCTAGATTTTATTCGGTCCCAACATCAAATTTGTAATGTGCTATTTGTTAGAATAACTAACCAAGGGAGGGGGGTGAATTAGTGGCCTAAAAAATATTCCAATAAATCAACCCAAAAATTTTGTACCACAATTATAAGCCTCTAGTTATCTTCAGTCCTACAAGATGTATGCCTTGAAATAATCTTATCAAATAACTACTACTCAGAGTTCACTATTAAACCTTATTCTTAATGTTTACCAAATAGTAGTCTATCATTTACCGAAATATAGTAAATAACTTAGTGTTTACCAATTAATCATGTTTTAGTAATGTGTAAAGAAAAAAATGAAAGCAATGACTCATAAACACATTTGACACAGGAATTTTTAACATGGAAACCCTGTTAAGGGAAAAAAATAACCCACTTGGGACCGATAACCCAAAAGTTTCACTCTTCTGAAGTGAGCTTAGTGAATAGCCAACCCTGTTAAAGGTTACAAACACACTATTAAGTGTGACCTTGTTAGAGGATTTAACACTAACATATTATCACTTGATATCTCGCACTCCTATGCTATCTTCATGATAAACCTTTTGATACTCCTTGGGATGTATCTCAATATATAAAGGATTTGTTTAGATCTTGCTTGATTAAGAGACTTCTCTGATTCAATGGTTAAACTGAAACAGTATTTGATTTGTTCATACATACAACTTAGATTTATAGATTCTCAGATCTATTGTAAGCTCATAATACCATTCTAATCAATGTTTATTTTCAATACCTTTGCTCCAATTATTTCTGCTCGGTGATGTTGTGCTTCTCTGTTGCTCGGTGTCTGCAGAATCAACTCTATTCTTCAGCTTGATTGATCATGTATGATTGAAGTCTTTCTTCATCAATTTATCTTCAACATCCTCCTCTCTATTCAGTCTCATAATTCGCAATGAATTAGTTTGTCTATTTATAGACATGATTTCACCATTTCTAAGTCCTTGACTTTTTTGTTCTTGGTGTGATCCACAATTCTCACCTTTCTTTCTTTAAAGCTTTACTTATGTTTTATCTCATAGATATCCTCTTGACAACTGGAATAAAACTACTTTAAAACTCTATCTTATATCTGGCTTTAAACTTGTCGATGAAAATAATGTTATCAACCATTTACCTCCTTCTTTAGCTCTTGCCAACTAAGTCTTTTGTCATTTATGAACTTCAGTTCTTTTTGGTGTTTAACTCCTTGTTAGCTCAGTCTAGACTTTAGTTTTCCTCAGGCATCTCTGTCTATATTTTGGGGTTGTCTATTCATTAGGTAACACTGTAGTTCTTCTCGTCGGTAATGCTTCTCAGGTTTCTTGCTTGGGTAACACTGTGACTTTTCTCTTAGGGTTTTGTAGCCGTCGGTGTGCACTGTTTATCGGTGTTTCTTGTCACCTTGTGAATACTAGACTTTTATGCATTACTAATAACATAAACTTTATCTCTCTGGCTCTTTGAAGTCTTTGACACTATGTATATAACCAATCAGATTATATCAAGTTGACATCAATCAAAATATAATACTTTAACTAATTTAATATCTTGCATTAACTTTCTGCAACTTGGTGATCATGTAATACCCTCTCAGATGACTATGCTATTATTTTAGATTGGACATTCTATCAGGAACTATGTGATTGCAGTTACTTACACTTTGATAGATTTAGATGATGATATGCTTAGCTAAATGTTTTGATATATGTATTTATGATTAATATCCTTATGAAAGAATTATTTATCTTTTTCTTGGTTATTTCATAAGGAATGGATCCAGGAAATTGAATTCTAATCTTTCCCATTTATAATGCTCTATATCACTGATGTGTTTTCATGATTTATTTATGATGCTTCATGCTTATATATATGTCTGATGTGTTTCATGACTTAGGAAAAAGTCATAGTTACTCACGTAGTTGAGGTCCACACAATGTATGGATCTTGGTCATCTGTCTACAATGTCTTATGTAGTGTGTGTGTGTTTGTGTGTGTGTGTGTGTGTGTGTGTGTGTGTGTGTGTGTGTCTATATATATGTTTCTATGCACATGTATCTCTTATCGGTGATGCAAGATTTTAGGTACTAAGCATCGTCTCCACCTGGCTCCACAAGTCTAAGTGTGCTCTCAAAATCCTTGATCATTGTTGTAACGAAGATAAAACCAAGTCCTGCAAGACTAAGCCTAGCCCTAATCCTTGCTCCCGGGTTGGATTTTTTTGAATTTGTCCGATTATGTTCGCTTTGTATTTTAAAGTTGATTTTTATGGATATTCTTTGTAGTCCCTAGGACTAGGTGAATATTGTTTTGTGGAAGGACTATCTGTTAGTAATAATATGATTGTATTATGGAATTATATACATGATAATAAGCTTTTCAAAGGTATTCATTAATGCATGCTTTATAATAATATTTACATGGATATATATACACATAGGCATATGGGTGCACACATATGCATATGTCTATATATATATATATATATATATATA
>MU223283.1:526199-545950 GCA_018584345.1 Thuja plicata | reverse complement strand
GATGGAAGATTGTAAGCCAGTATGCACTCCCATGATAACAGGAAGCAAGCTTTCAAAAGATGATGACTCCACAGTAGTTGATAAGACATTGTACAAATCTATGATTGGTAAACTCATTTATCTAACTTAATCTAGACCTGACATATCTAATGTAGTTGGCATTGTTAGAAGATTTGCAGATAAACCCAAGAAAAATCACTTAATGGCAGTAAAAAGGATATTTAGATATCTAAAGGGAACTATAGACTATGGTTTATGGTATCCTAAATAAGAGAATGTAAAAATTCATGTGTATACAGATGCAGATTGGGCAGGTTGTATTGATGATAGGAAGAGCACTTCAAGAGGAGCAGTATTCCTTGGAGACAGGTTGGTTTCTTGGACAAGCAAGAAGCATAACTATATTTCTCAGTCAATAGCAAAAGCTGAATATATTGCAGCAACACTAAATTGTTCAACCATGGTTTGGATGAAGCAGATGGTTAAAGACTTTGGTATCTAGGTTGATTATCCTATTTCTATTCATTTTGATAATACTAGCACTATCAACATGTCTAAGAACCATGCGATGCATGCAAAGACAAAACACATAGAGATCAAGTACCATTTCTTAAGAGAAAAGGTTGCAAACAAAGAAGTTAAATTGGACTATGTGAACACAAAAGAATAGTTGGCATATATTTTCACAAAGCCCTTATCAAAGGATACTTTTGAGTATCTCAGGGAGAAGTTGGGAGTAATTCCCTCTCCTAAGTCTATTTAGAAGAAGTAGCAAAGACATCAGTCATTAAGTGACTGATGAATGGTCGATTACTCTACTTCTGGAGTAGTACCTGTGCCTAAAGAACTATGGCACCCTTTTCCATTGATGTCAAAGGGGGAGTATATAGTAAGGAGGAGTATGTACTAAGGGGGAGCATATTCTCTAGGGGAGTATATAGATGGAACAAAAACATAGACAGAGGAACTACAGCAGTTTAGAGAAATATTTGATGAGGATATTGAGAAGATTGTAAAAGAAAGAGG
Source organism: Thuja plicata (assembly GCA_018584345.1). Classification (NCBI taxonomy): domain Eukaryota; kingdom Viridiplantae; phylum Streptophyta; class Pinopsida; order Cupressales; family Cupressaceae; genus Thuja; species Thuja plicata. Next base: position 544,924 of record MU223283.1, on the reverse strand, counting down.
ACACCATGAATAGAGGATTTTTTTGATATCATATGTTTCCATCAATGTCAAAGGGGGAGATTGTTGGAGATTTGATTCTGAGTAGTTGATTGATTGTATGTTTGTCATTGATGACGACATATAATACACAGTAGTTATTCTGTATGCACTTATCCAAATGATGATATGAAGACTTGCATGGATAGATACATGTTGTTGACATGTTTATTCTGTTATGTTCATACATGTAGACCCAGACATCATGTTTCAATAAAGTTATGTAATTCTATTATTGGCAGTTACAGTTTTGGAAGTGTAACGGTTTAGGGCCAACGTATATCACATGTTTCTTGAGTTGCACCTATCTTCTGTATATGTGTGTGTATATTCATGTTTAGTTATGAGTTGATGATATTAATCCAAAGGTGCCAAATGTGTTTCAAGAAGATTACAAAGTTTGAGTAAAATTGGTGAGGTTGACTTAGTGAAGCATCACGTCTATTTGGTTTATACTTGCATGGTTGTAATTATGCTTGCGTTCTTAGTAGAGCTGACAAGAATGTAATGAAGAGTTGTCTTATAGGTCCCATGATCTCATACTATGAGGAAGATACTTATAACAAGTCAAAGGTAACACGCTAAGTGTGAATGATATGAAAAGATAAGAAAGATGTACAGAGAAGATTATCAGAGTTGGTTCATTCATCAAGAGTCTATGCGAAGAAGAAGTGAAAGAATGCAATTCACTAGAATTGATCAAGACAGTAGGTCCACTCAATAGTTCATCATTAGATATAGTGCATATCGGTTATTCAGAAATTTTTAGCCTTCACCATCAAGCAGTGAGATTTTGGACAGTGAGTCCATCACCCCTAACAGGGTTATTTGTAAAAGACTCCTAACAAGGTATGACCCTTAACCAGGTCACTATACTTATTGCATTGTATTTTACAACTCCTAATAGGGTTGAAATATCTTCTAACAAGGATTACTACAAACAAGTATAGTTTATTGCGTGTGCTAATTCCCACCTGGACTTTTACCATTTGGTTTCCCCGTAATCAAATTGTGTGTTAAGTACTGTGTTATCTAATTAAGAATTTACTTGGTTGTATTCTAAAGTTAAAGAAGTAAAAATAACTAAAGTTACTGATAACTGATTCACCCCCACCCCTCTTAGTTATCCTTTGGGACTATTCTAACACTAATGTCCATGTCTTGTTCTTCTCAGTCTTTTCTATCTCTTCATTCATAGAACTGACCCATTCTTCATTTTCATGTGCACTATTAATAGATTTAGCCTCAAAATCACAAATTAAACATCTAGTGTTCAATGGCTTACTTATTTTTCTCATTCCATCCTTCATGTCTCTTATGATCTGGTTCTATGAATGGTGTCTTCTGACATACTTGGCAATTTTTGGTTCAGCTCTTTGTTCATAATTTTGATCATCATCTTGACCTTCATTCTATTCATCATCGCTTGGTACATCATCTTGAGTATTTTCCTAATTTTTGGTATTTGCAGCTCGATTCTTGGGTGCAATGTTCTGTTGCTCGGGAGTGATACACTATTTCTTGGGTAGAGTGTTAGGTTCTTCATTATAGACAAACCTGTTGTAGTCTTCTATTTCTTTTCTTCTTTCCTCATCATTTTTCTCTGCATATTCATCTATTTTGAAATTTGCACTTTAAATTATTTTGTTAGAGGACTTGTTAAGACATTGATAAGCCTTGCTCTTGTTGAAATACCCTAGAAAGATTCCTTCTTCACTTTTGGAGTCAAGCTTTCCATTTCTATCTTCTTTCAAAATATAACATTGACTTCCGAAATTTTTGAAGTAACTTACATTGAGTGTGTAACCATACCATAGCTCATAGGGTGTCTTTTTGGTGTCTTTCTTAAATTGAACTTTGTTCAATGTGTAGATAGTAGTACTAAAAGCTTCCCTCGAGAAAGTTTGAGTGATGCCTTTCTCTATCATCATTGTTCTTGCACAATCAACAATTGATCTATTTCTCCTTTCAGCAATCCAATTTTTCTATGGTGTTCTTGGTATAGAAACCTATCTTTTAGTTCCATGCTTATTACAAAAATTAGTGAATTCATCAAAAATAAATTCCCCTCCTCTATCTGATCTTAAGCATTTTAGTTCCTTACCACTTTGTTTTTCTACCATAGCTTTATACAATTTAAACATCTTGAATGCTTCTGATTTTTCTTTTAAGAACATAATTGTCATCATTCTAGAATAATCACCTACAAAGAGAATGAAATATCTATCACCATAGTAATTGTTTGTTCTCATGGGTCCACATAGATCAGTATGGACTATTTCTAGAATGGCATTAGATGTATGGGTTTTTCTCTTGAAACTAGACTTTTTCATTTTACCTTTTTGACAATTCTTACACATGATATGGTCAGGCTTTGACATGCTTGATAAGCCTCTCACTTTCCTTTTATTTCTTATTTTAATCATGTTGTCAAAATTCACATGACATAATATTTTATGCCATAACCATATGTCTTCATTTCTAGCCATTAAACAAGTGGTGTTAATATCATCAAGATAGAATAGGTTACCTTTTGTCTGTTCACTAGTTCCGATCAACCTTCCTGATTCATTGAAGATCTTTGCCTTCTTATTGTCAAATTCTACTCAGTGACATGTGTTATTCAGTTGTAAAACACTCAATAGATTATAATTAATTCCTTTTACCTAGTATTTATTCTCACATTTGATCAGGTTATTCAACATTATGGTTCCTTTACCTTTAACTAGACAAGGTGAGTCATTACCCATTCTTACTGATCCACCATTATAATATTCAAAATTTTCAAACTTTTTTTTATCACTGGTCATGTGGTGAGTGAAGTCACTTTCTATAATCCATACATCATTCTTACTAACTTTAGATATGAGTATAGTCTCAACATACGTTTCTTCTTCATTTGAATCATCCTTCATGGCTACAAATACCATCTCAATGTCTTCATCAAATTCGGTGTCAGTGTCTCCATCTTTGTTCTCAGTCAGCTAACAAGCTTTCTTCCCTTTGTCCTTGTAGTTTGTGGTATCTGTTTTGTTAGATTATTGGTTTCTTCAGTAATCTCTATCATCACTTTGGTCAAACGTATTTTCATATGATCTGTCACTACTTCTGTCTTCTTTTCTTTTGTTAGGACATCTAGCATAAAAGTTTCCAATATCTTTGTAATTAAAACATACAAGTGGTAATTTACCTTTGTATCTACATTTTCCTCTTTTCAATCTTCTCTCCATTAGTGCTTCAATCTCATCAAGTCCTTGGTCATCACTATCACTTTCACTATCATGCCTCATAGTGTGTTTATGACTTGACTTACTTATTTTCAAAGAAGATTTGAATGAAGACTCTATAGATGGTAAGACACTGTTATCAAAGTTATTCATCTCAAATGAAATCAGTCTACCAATCAGACCATTTAGAGTAACATTATTGTTTTCTACTACTCTTATTTCTTGTATAGCAGATACTCTAATAGCATATACAGGTAGTAAGGTTCTTAGGATTTTACTTACCACTATCTCTTCTTCAAGTACACCTCCACCTCCTCGAATAGCATTGACTACTTTTATTCTACAGTTGTACTGAGTGATATCTTCTCCTTCTTTCATCCTTAGGTCATCAAACCTCCCTCTTAGGATTTATGCCTTAGCTCTTAGTACATTAGCATCTCCTCCATGTACCAGCTTCAATTTGTCCCACATTTTCTTTTTAGAGGTGCAGGTTTTGACATTTTCAAATTCAGCATTGGAGAGTGAGGAAGCAACCTTTATCATCATGCAATTATGCTCATGGTTTTCTCTCAATTGATCAAGTGTGTGAGGTCCTATAGGAAACACATATTTAGTATCCAAGTATTAAGTAACATCATTTCCAATACCTGATAGGTGTATTCTTAACCTTCTTTGCCATGATGCAAGGTTATCTTTGTTCAACTTGGGCACATCTCATTTTCTCATCCTGTGATCTTTTGCTTAGGTCTTGAAACCTTCATTCTAAGCACAAAAGATCTGATACCAATTTTTAGAATAACTAAGAGGGGGTGTGAATCAGTGGCCTCAAAAATATTTCAATAAATCAACCCACAAACTTTGTACCACAATTATAAGCCTCTAGTTATATTCAATCCTACAAGATGTATTTCTTGAAATAATATTATCAAATAACTACTGCTCAGAGTTCACTGTTAAACCTTATTCTTAATGTTTATCGAATAACAGACTATCATTAACTGAAATACAGTAAATAACTTAGTGTTTACTGATCAATCCTTTTTTAGTAATGTGCAAAGAAAACCATGAAATCAATGACTCATAAACACATTTGAAACATGTATTTTTAATGTGGAAACCATGCTAAGTGAAAAAAACACTCGGGACTGCTAACCCAAAATTTTCACTCTTTTGAAGTGAGCTCAGTGAAGAGCCAACACTGTTAAAGGTTAAAAACACACTGTTAAGTGTGACTTTTTTAGAGTATTTAACACTAACAGTTTATCACTTGATATCTGGCACTCCTATACTATCTTCATGATAAACCTTTTGATACTCCTTGTGATGTATCTCAATATATAAAGGATTTTTTTAGATCCTACTCAGTTAAGAGGCTTCTTTGATGTAATGGTTAAACTAAAATAGTATATGATTTGTTCATACATACAACTTAGATTTGTAGATTTTAAGATCTATTATAAGCTCATAATACCTTTCTGATCAATGTTTCTTTTTAATACCTTTGCTCCACTTCTTTTTTCTTGGTGATGTTGTGCCTCTTTGTTTCTTGTTGTCTGCAGAATCAAATCTATTCTTCAGCTTGAATGATTAGGTTTGATTGAAGTCTTTCTTCATCAGTTTCTCTTTAGCATCCTCTTCTCTATTCACTCCCCTAATTCACAATGAATTATTTTGTCTCTTTATAGATATTATTTCACCATTTCTAAGTTCTTGACTTTCTTGTTCTTGGCGTGATCCACAATTATCGCCTTTTCTTTCTTTAAAGATTTATTCTATTTTATCTCATAGATATCCTCTTGAAAAATGGAATAAAAATACTTTAAAAATCTAGCTTATCTCTGGCTTTAAAATTTTTGATTAAAATAATGTTATCAACTAGTTAAATCCTTCTTTAGCTCTTGCCAGCTAAGTCTTTTGTCATTTCTGAACTTTAGCTCTTTTAGTGTTTAACTCCTTGTTATCTTGGTCTAGACTTCAGTTGTCCTCGGGCATCTCCATCTATCCATCAGGGTTGTCTGTCCGTCAAGTAATACTATAGTTCTACTCATTGGTAATGCTTCTCGGGTTTCTTTCTCGGGTAACACTATGACTTTTCTCTTAGGGTTCTCTATCCGTCGGTGTGTACTGTCCATTGGTGTTTGTTGTCACTTTGTGAATACTAAACTTTTATGCATTACTAATAGCATAACCTTTATCTCTCTGGTTCTTTGAATTCTTTGAATTTATGTATATAGCCAACTAGATTATATCAAGTTGACATCAATGACAACACAATACATTAAATTATTTAATGTCTTGCATTAACTTTCTACAGCTTGGTGATCAACAACTTAACATCTTCAAACATTCAATCAATTATGGTTCATCACTATCTATCTATTAAAGCTGACTACCTTTGAGGAGGTTTTGAGAACTTATCCAAATCATGGTTTGTTGGTTTGGTCAAGGTGATCCTCAACTCATTTCCTTCCACCATGGGAATGTTTTGGTGTAAACTATTTCAAATTATGGTGGCCTACCTATTTTGGATCTCATGATGGTATGTATATATCTGGCATCACTTGGTAGTAGATGTAAGAGTGCAAGTACATATAAAAATGTATGTATGTAAGTACATGAAAATGTTTATGTGTGTTTGATATATGTAAGGTGCATAAAAATTAATGTGAAAGATATATATGTTCATACAAATAAGTCTATAGATCTTAGAGGTGGATTCTATCATCTTTTCATATCTCCTAGACAATGAGCCTTTGTATCGATAGTGAGCCCTTCTATCAGAGGTGAGCATGGGTATTTGCAGTGAGCCCTTTTTGTATCAGCATTGATCCCTTTTATCGGTAGTGATCCCTTATGTTTCATGTAGTGATCCTTTGTATCAAATCACCTTAACCGATGTTTATTATATCTTGAGATTGTTCTCCATGGTTTTTCCCATCTTGGGTTTCCACATTAAATCAGGTGTTCTTTGTTTTAGTATTTTTTGTGCTTTTCATGTTTACATCTTCTATGAATGATTAATGTTCTTAACCGACAAATCTTAAGGTTTTATCAGTATTTTTGAAGTGTTTACTAATAGAGAGAAAGTTTTATAAGTTATGTAGGAATAACTGATTCACCCCCCTCTCAGTTATTTGGCCTATTCAAGAGTAGAATCATCCTGATAACATAAATCAATAGTCCCAAATAAAAAAATAATCTAGATATCATCATAAGGCATCATGCCACATCACTAGAATCACCATGCAGATATGATCAAACTGAAACAACAACATAATCTATCCATCTACTATAACCAAGATACTGGAAACCAAAATAAAGAATAGTCATTAACGCATCTCATCATATAGATAAAAAAATATAATCAACATTATATATCTCATATTAAATTAACCATGGAATAGAATGAAAATAAGGGAGGCACTACATGCTCCCCTAGGCATATCCTTACTCCTAGAAGCATGCAAAAAGAAAAGGGTACAAAACTCTCAACTGTGATGCATCTTCCCATGTAGTAGAAGTATCATCACTTGGATCCCATTGGACCCTTAACGTCTCTATGTTTCTTCCCCTGAGGGTCAACCTTTGACATTGAATAAAGTAGATGGGCTCCAAATAAATTTTCCCATCCTCTCCCTATAAATCACCGCAAAGAAAAACATGTGTCACATTGGGAATATACAGTCTCAATACACAAACATAAAAAATATCATGGATGTGTAATAGGATAGGTGGAAATGACAAGCAATAGGAAACATGATCAATCCTCTCAAGGGTCTCAAAAGTTCCAAAAAAATACTTTTCTATCTTAGAGCCTTTCCCATAAGGGATGGGTCTCTTTCACGGATGAACTCTCAAAAACACTTGGTCGCTAACTAAGAAGTGGCGGTCAAGCCTGTGGGCATCAGTATACTTCTTTTTTCAATCCTAAGTAGTAACCAAATGATGTCTAATACAAACCAAATGTTTCTCCATATCCTAAATCATCTCAAGACCCAAAATCACTTGGTCCTCTGACCAATCTCAACTCAAAGGTGTATGAAACGGTCGATCATACAAGGCCTAAAAGGGTGACATGCCAAGAGAACTATTGTACCCATTATTATATGCAAACTCAGCTAAGTACAAATAGTCCCCCCACCTTTTTTGTTGGTCCATCACATACATCTAAAGCATGTCCTCCATAACTTGATTCACTCACTCTATTTGACAATCGGTCTTGGGGTGATAAGTTGAACTAAAATTGAGTTTCACACCCAATGCATGTTGGAGAGATGTCCATGGTGCTAAAGTAAACACTAGATCTCTATCCAAAATAATCATACGAGGTATCCCATGCAACTAAACTATATCCTGGATGAACACATGGGCTACGAAAGTATCCATATATGAATCTCTCATGGGTGACAAGTGATTCACCTTGTACAACTTTTCCACTGTAACCATAATAGAATCATAGCAATGTGATGACACATGCAACCTAGTAATAAAATTGATAGATATAGTATGCCACTTCCATTTAGGAATGGAATGTGACTGCAAAAGACATGTCATATTTTGATGTTTTGCCTTCACTCTTTTTCACTCAATACATCTAGCTAAAAATTTGGCAACATCATGCCTCATCCCTTCTCAAAAAACAAATTTCTAAGATAAACATGCATCTTTTCGATGTTAGTATGTGTGAAATATGACACATGTTGTGCCTCTGACAAAATCAATGAATGAAGATCACCTAACACTCGCTTATAGATGCACTCATGGTTCCACAAAATTCCATCTAACTCCAATGAGTATCCTTAAAAATTCCCCACAAGGGTACATATAGACTCAATCTCCACTCTAACCTCATGATACCATGTATCACTTGGAAAAACCTCTAAAATATGGCTACGCAAATCCACGCCAAGTGATAAAACAAAGATCTTGTGCATTATCCAACTTAAGGAATATGCTACCACATTCTCCTTCCCCTTGATATCATGAACATAAAAAATCATACTCACACAAGAACTCCATCCAACAACATTTCATGCATTCATGTTTACCTGAGAAAAGATATACTACAAGCTACAATGATCACTATGCAACTCAAACTAGTGACCAAAAAGAAAATGTCTCAAGTGTACAAGTGCATGCACACTTGTTGCTAACTCCAAATGGTGGGTGGGGTAGTTCATCTCATGATCCCTAATATTTTTGGACTCATATGAAATCACTTATTCCTCCTGCATAAGAACTATCCCCACACCCTCCAACAATGCATTAGCACACACCATGAACTCACCTGTAGGATTTGGCAATGCCGAGATAGGTGCATTGGTAAGATTCTCCTTAAGATCCTATAATTTTAACTCACATTGCATGGACCAAACAAACTTATTCCCTTTCCTCTGAAGATAAGTGATAGGATGATCCAACTGAGAGAAATCCTTTGTAAATCAATGGTAGTAACCTATCGAACCCATGAAACTATGAACCTCTAGAACACAAGTCAGCATTGGTCAATCTATGATAGTCAGGATCTTGGAAGGATCCATATAACTATCCTCTTGAGAGATTATATGGCCCAAATGCTTCACCTCAATCTATAAGAACTTGCATTTGGATAGGTTTCCATACAACTTATGATCACGTAAACACTACAATACATGATGCAGATGGAACTAACGCTCATCCATAGTCCTCAAATATACCAAAATGTCATCTAGAAATACAAGGATAAATGATCAAGATAGGTGTGAAACACACCATTCATGAAAATCATGAACATTGATGGCACATTGGTCAACTCAAAGGGTATAACCACAAACTCATAATGCTCATAACAAGTGTGAAAATTGGTACGATGAATATCAACCTCATGGATACAAAGTTTATGGTATCCTAATTTAACATAAATATTCAAGAACATTGTCACTCCCTTCATCTAATCAAAAATGACATCAATCCTAGGCAAGGGATACCGGTTCTTCATCGTCACCTTGTTCAACTATCAGTAATCAATGCACAAATGCAAGGATCCATCCTTCTTCTTCACAAAGATAATTGGTGCAACTAAAGGGGATACACTAGAATAGATATGACCCTTGGCCAAAAAATCCTCTAAATACAATAAAATCTCACTCAAATCCTGAGTATTCATACGGTAAGAGACCCAAGAAATGGGATCATCCCTAGGAATGAGATCAATACAGAAATCTATGTCACAGTTTTTTGGCATGCCAGGAATCTCACTTGGGAACACATCCGCAACTCATAAAGAAAAAGGTGATCATTAAGAGACACCTCTCAACTCACAACCTCATCAAAGTCACTAAGAAAGGCTAAAAATAACTAAAACCTTTTCGCATAATCTACTTCAACTACATGGCTAAGATCATGCGAAGTGAAATGGGCCTTTGAACCCCTACAAGCTCAACACACCCACCAATGTCATCCACACACTATACCAACTTACACTAGAAATCAATACTCACCTGGTGAGAAGCTAACCAGTCCATACCCAACACAATGTTGTACGAAACCAAGGGTAGGATGCAAAGATATATGGTGGTGGTGAAGGTTACCAAATTCAACACACAACCATGAACAAGGGAGTCCATGGTCACTTTGGAACCTGTGGCTAACTCAACCTACCAACTATAAACCTATCATGATGCCACTAACCCAAATTGTTGAACAAGATAGGTGGAAATGAAATAATTTGAAGCACTTGAATTAAATAATACATAAGTATAAATATCATGTAACACACATGTAGTCTCAAAAATGATGCCCTGGTGCTTATCTTGACGGTTATCAAGAACCAAAAAAAATGTATGGGATCTACCTACATCCCTAATTATAGGCTCAAAAGTAGCCTATGTTTGACTATCCCCTAGAACAACTCTCTATAGACACATCACTTCCCTGTGACCATGTTGACCACAACTAAAACATGCCCCTAGACTATAGCCACCTCTTGCTGAAGGATTGGACTATAAAAAGTTTCCATGTGAGCACTTTGTTGCACACCCTGAGACAACTGACTAGACTACAATCACCTATGATGGTACCAATTATGGCCTCTTTGTGCAAGGTTACCTTAACTACAACCCCTCTTCTGACCGTGGAAATGACACTTCCTATGATGTTTTTGGAAGCCTACCCTCAAAGGTGTCAAATATACCCAGGATAGTCCTACAGGTTATACCTATGTACCTTGTGTTGTTGATTCTGAAGGCTATGCACTATGACTCTATGCACATGTCCTTCCACTATAACCCCTAGCAATGTTTCTCCCAGCCAATCTTGCTTTCTCAAAAGCAACTGTAAATGTCCTAGGCTAATGCAAATAGACAATGTGTTGTAACAATAAGGGCTCATCATGGTTATAGCTAGAATACTGCCTCAACTCAAAGAAGATATGTTCATACTAATATACTAACATATTCCATTGTTAGAGCTTGTGGAAATCATCAACACATGTCTCTCTATACTTCTCATAAAGGAAGTGATCACGAAATTGTTCCTCAAATATCTCCCAAGAGACAGTAGAAATATCCAGCTAGAGCTTCTTCTCCTCTATATGCCACCAAATAGATGCAAATTCTCTCTAATGCATGATAGCTTACTGAGATCTAAATATATCAAGAACTTTATATTTACTATGCAAGAAATAGATCCAAGTCCTACGTGAAAAGTCATCAACAAAAGTAAGTGCATACCTCTAGCCTTGTATGGAGTTATTCTCCATGGGTCCCAAAAGGTAACTATGTATGAGGTGAAACTTATGATGCACCCTCCAAGATTGACCATGTGGAAATGGTTCCCTATGCATCTTACCACTCATACAACCAGTGATAAATTTAGTGGAGAATGTCTCACATCAGCAACCTAGGATTTGGCAAATATAATGTGTATATGGGGTTGGTCGTGTCACCCACACTTTAAAAATATTGGGTTGAATATCTGGGCCCATTGCCCATCATCTAATGTAATTTTCTCTTTTTCTTTCACAATATTGTCAATCAAAACTATTTTTTGGACACCGTAAATTGAAAATATTTTCCTATAATTTCCAAAGCTTGTCATAATTGACGACCTATATTTTCCAATGGTGTTATAAAGATATATTTAGAGGAGGCCACAAATTCACCTAGGATTTCGTAGATGTGTTTCTGAAACCAATTTCATTTTTGCCAACTCTATTAATCATAGAAAATTATTGGATGACCCATAATCGCCTCAGAAATTACATAAGACATATTATAATTACGCAGGATTTGCCAAATATTTTTATACCTAATACAAAATAATCTTCCCACCAAATTTTCCAAAAATTATTTGTATAAATACATTCATAGATCAATGTTATTGTACATAAATTGGTTCGGTTGGTTCTGATATCTCAATTCTAATCGATAGCAAAGTTTTAGACTGCTAAGTGCATTGGTGACTGTAATTGAGGCAAAGGTAAGTGATTAGTTTTTGAAGTATACTTAATATAATATTATTCTAAATTCACCAAAAGTTTCACCTCTATTTGTTCGCAACTCTACAATTTTGAGTTCATTCTTATTTAGTGGGGACTAGTTAGTGGTTAGTGGTCCCCCGGGAGACCTCGGACATGATGATATCTAGATTTTATATTGTAGACCGTAGGGAAAATGAATTATAATTATATATGTTATAGACTTTTGTCACTTCTTCGACAAGTTAATATTTTTTTGGCAGCCTTTATTTCATTGGAGATGTCAAACAAGAATAAAGGTAAGGCTCTTACATGTGGGGAATTCCAAGAGGCTAGAAAATGAAAAACCTTATCATTGTACTTTGGTGGTGGAAACATTTCTAGCCAAAATTAGGATGCTACTTCGTCACAAGTAGATTTACAAGATTCACAACCTACATGACATATTGAAGAAGGCAGAAAACATGATATCTCAAATCATGATGAACTTGAAGAATATTTTTAGGTAAATACGCATAGTAGCTAGAATGATATAATAGACTTGGGTGAGACTGTGAATTCCATAGATGGTGATGGTGCATGGAAGAAGAAAAGAGAATATGGTTCAAAAAAGGATAGAGAATAAAAAAAAGATCAGAAGTGGGATCTGTCAAGGAATTTTCAAATAGAATGTGTGTTAAAGTATCCATTCATTGAAGTGGTGGATAATCCATTCAAAGGTAAGCCTCTCATAGAATGCACATGTAATTTTTTCACCATGATAAATAAGAAGGAAAAGAGGTTTCTCCTAAAAATTGACACCATAAAGAAGAATATGGGTAATTATACGAAAATAAAACCATACATGGAGTTGAAAAATTAGTGATAAGATGGAAAACAAAGGAGGAATCCCAACATGTTAGGATTGAAGATTTATATTAATTTCTCTAGAATATACAAATGAATCATGTTGAAGTTAAAGGCTCTATTGAATCTTTTTTAGAAAAGCAATGGAAGTAGAAAAAATGGGAAAATTTATTCAGTCAAGTGTTGTCTTTTATATTTTGAGAATAGGGTTTTCTATGACAGACTACCCATCATTGAGTTCTTTATTACACTTTCTAAAATCTTGTAACTATCCTAGGAGCCATTGGTTAGTAAACAACAGATGGGAATGCACATGTTGTCTTGTTGAGGTTGAAAAATAATATCTAAAGGCAAAAATTGAAGATTCAAAATTTATTATATTTTACTTAAATGAAGTTACAACAGTAGATAATACTTCCTAAGTATGCATGCGTGTTTATACTATACACAATTTTGGCTACCAACCTCATCTACTAACTATTGCTAAAATGAAGGATAATGCGACAAAAACAAAATTATTTGAACTAGTAAAGAGTTCTCTAATTGAATATGGAGGTATAGATGACATGATGATTGTTAAAAATTTGGTGTGTGTTGGAGCAGATGGAGCTTCATTAATGCAAGGCCATAGGAATGGTCTTTGTGCAAAGACAAAAAGTTCTTCTGCACCCTATATTAATGACATTCACTACATGGCTCACAAAATGAGTCTATCTTTTGGAATTGTCTGCAATCACGCTCTAGTACAAAAAAAACTGTAGTTTTAATCAAAGAGATCTACCAATACTTTTGTCAAAGTCTAAAATGATTCAGGGAATTTCATCACTTTGTTTAAGGACTAACCAATGAGAACAAGCTTCTTAAGGATAATGATATCAAATTGGTCTCTTTGGATGGACTAGCACATCAATTTTTTTTCATAATATCCATTGTTGCCTTGTCTAATAAACTGAAGTTGTGATGAATTAGGGCTACCAAAATTTCCTGAGTTATTGTGAAGTTAAGTAATGTAGAGACACTCTTAACGTTAGTAGGTCTTCTCTGAAGACATGTAACTGATTGAATGTTTGAAGATGTTAAGTTGATCACCGAAATACACAAGGATAATGCAAGACATTAAATCAATTAATGGATTGTATTGTCATTGATGTCAACTTGATATAATCTAATCAGTTATATTTAAAGTTTTGAAGACTTCAGAGAATCAGAGAGATAAATATTATGCTTTTTGTAATGCATAAAAGACAAGTATTCACTATGTGACTTTAAATGTTGATAGTCAGTGGAACTAGATGGACAAAGATCACCGACAGTCAAGTCATAGTGATACCCAAGCAAGAACACCGATGAGCATTATCGACAAGTAGAATCACAAGCATACCCGATGGCCAGAAACATAGTGTAAACCGACAGAAAAGCCCAAGGAGAACTGGAGTGTTGACCAAAGATATCAAAGAGATAAACACCAAAAAATAATTGGAGTTAAGAAACGAAAAAATATCTAGCTGACAGAGCTAAATATAGACTTAACTGGTAGTTATCATTTTTTTCATTGACAAGATAAGCCAGAGATAAGTAAAAGATTTAAATTTGTTTTGTCCAGTTGGCAAGATCTATATGAGATAAAACATGAGTTTTTCTTTAAATCTAATTGGCTAAAATTGTGGATCATGTCAAGATCAAGAAAATCAGGAACCTAACAATGGTAATATCATGTCTATAAAGAGACAACTAAATTCATTGTGAATTGTGGTGGGTGAATGAATGAAAAGAGGATGTTAAAGAGAAACATCATATAGTCCTGATCAATCAAGCTGAGGAAAGAGCTAAAGTTTTCTGCTGACACTGAGCAACAAAGCACAGGATCACCGAGCAGAATCAAAGTGGAGAAAGTTTATTAGTCGATATATATTGATCAGATTAGTTTATGTGATTACAATAGATCTAAAAATCTGCAAGTATAAGTTGTATATGTGAACATATCATATTGTTTTAGTTTAACCATTGATTCAGAAAGTCTCTTAACCAAGTGGGATTTAAATATCCTTTCTATATTGAGATACATCCAAAGGAGTATCAAAAATTTTGATCATGAAGATAGAATGAGATGCCAGATACCTATTGATAGGCCAAGTGAGTGTTTGATCAAGTAAGGTAGCATAGAGATGCCTCATATCAAGTGATAGACTAAAATTTTAAATACTCTAACAAGGTCACACATAATAGTGTGTTTTTAACCTTTAATAGGGTTGGCTCTTCACTGAGCTCACTTTAGAAGAGTGAAAATTTTGGGTTATGGGACCCAAGTGGTTTATCCCTTAACAAGGTTTCCACATTAAAAATCCATGTGTCAATGTGTTTATGAGTCATTACTTTAGTGTTTTACATTACACACAGCTTAACTGGATTGATTGGTACACTCTAGATAATTTACTATTTTTCAGTAAATTAATAGACTAATATTGGGTAAACATACAGTAGAAGGTGTTACAAAGCATTCCAAGCAGTAGTAATGTAATAAAAATATTTGGAGGCATTCATCTTATAGGACTGAAGATAACTAAAGGCTTAATATTGTGGTACTAAGTTTATGGGTTGATTATTGGAATATTTTTTAGGCTGTTGATTTACCCCCCCTCAGTTATTACTAACAATTGGTATTAGAGCTTGTGTGCTTAGAAAAGGAGTTTAAAAGCTCAAGAAAAAGATCACAAGATGAATAGATGAGATATGCCCAAGTTGAATAAAGACAACTTTGCATCATGGAAAAGTAGAATAAGACTCCACCTATCAGGTCTGGAAATGATATTGTTCAATACTTAGATACTGAATATGTTTTTCCTACAGGACCTCACACTCTTGATAAATTAAGAGTGAAGCACGAGCATAACTACATGATGATAGAACTTACATCATCATTCTCTGATGTTGAGTTTGAAGATTTCAAAACTTGCACCTTTGAAAAGAAAATGTGGGATAAGTTGAAGCTTGTACATGGAGGAGATGTCAATGTACTAAAAGCAAAGGAAGAAAGCCTAAGAGGGAGGTTTGATGACCTAAGGATGAAATAAGGAGAAAACATTACTTAGTATAGCTGTAGAATCAAAGAGGTAGTAAATTTTATCCGAGGAGTTGGAGGTGTACTTGAAGAGGAGATAGTGGTAAGTAAAATCTTAAGAACCTTATTGCTTGTTTATGCTACTAGATTTTTTGCTATTCAAGAAATGAGAGTAGTTGCAAACAATACAGTTACTCTAGATAGTCTAATTGGTAGACTGATATCATTTGAGATGAATAAATTTGATAATAGTGTCTTACCATCTGTAGAATCTACATTCAAATCTTCTTTAAAGATAAGTAACTCAAGTCATAGACATGTTGTTAGAAATGATAGTGACAGTGATAATGAGGATCAAGGACTTGATGAGATTGAAGCACTAATGGAAACAAGATTGCAGAGAGGCAAAGGTAAATGCAAAGGTAAGTTACCACTTGTATGTTTCAATTTTAAAGAGGTTGGACACTTTTCTACAAAATGTCCAAACCAAAGAAAAGATGACAGAGGAAATGATAGATCATATGAGAAGAAGTTTGATAGAGGTGATAATAGAGATTACCAAAGCAACCAACAATATGACAAGAGAGATACTCGAGACTACAAGGAAAGGGAAGAAAGCTTGTTACCTAGCTGAGAACAGAGTTGATGAAACTGACACCAAATTAGAAGAAGACATCGAGATGGTATTTGTAGCCATGAAGGATGATTCAGATGAAGATGAAGAAAGGTATGTAGAAACTACACTCATATCTAAAGTTAGTAAAAATGATGTCTAGATCATAGATAGTGGCTACACTCACCATATGACTGGTGATAAAAAAAATTTGAGACTTTTTAATGCTATAATGGTGATTCAGCAAGAACGGGAAATGATACACCCTGTCTAGTTGAAGGTAAAGGAACCGTAATGTTGAATAACCTAATAAAATGTGAAAATTCCTACTGGGTTAAAGGACTGAATTATAATTTGTGAAGTGTTTCATAGCTGAAGAATTTAGGTCATAGAGTAGCATTTGAAAATAAGAAGGAAAAGATCTATAATGAATCAGGAAGGTTGATTGGTACCAGTGAGCAGAAAAAAGGTAACCTTTTCTATCTTGATGACACTAACACCACTTGTTTAATGGATAAAAATGAATACATATGGTTGTGGCACAAAATATTATGTCATGTGAACTTTGACAATATGATAAAGATAAGAAACAAAAGGAATGTCAGAGGCTTACCGAGCATGACTAAGCCTGAGCATATCAGGTGCAAGAATTGTCAAAAAGGTAAGATGACAAAGTCTAGTTTCAAGAGTAAAAACCATACATCTAATGCAATTTGTAATGCCCCACCAGAGAACCCAAGAGAGATTAACCTAGAACATGTCACTATGTGTGCTGAATAATTTTTTTTTAAAGTTAACATAAAGAAACATACATTCATGTGAAAGAAGTTACCATTTATACACATGTCTTACCCTCACATAGATTACATGACTCAAGGGTTCCATGAAGTTGAATTACTTAAAGAAAAACACAACTAACAATATAACAAAAGATTCCATCTGATTAAGTATACCAAATACAACTTACAGAATCATAATTACAATCCTCATGGATAACCATGAAACCACCATAAACTCACATCCATTGCACATGTCGCACGATATGTAGTAATCACTCTAATCTACTTAATATTAAAATTTCTAGATTAGGTATCACATGTGATACTCTAATACAAGATTTACAATAATGAAATTACATAATAAATGATGAAGATATAAATAGAGCTCATCTACAAAGAACCATCAAGCACCTAGTATAAGGACATTGAATATCAATGGGTAAAGAATCACTACCACCCATCTGTGTGGAACCACAAAGGTCCACCCCACCGTGCTGAGGAGATAACAACAGATCCCAATTGGATATCCAAAATCAAGAAGGAATAACCACTAAGCAAGAGATCCTGATAGTTCTCTAATCTGATGTACTATTTATCATGAAAGGTAAGACTCACTAATCCAGAGGCAACTAACAACATATGAAATCTAGCATGTGTAAAGGAAGGTGTCATCATGTATGTCTAACCCTTAAGTTTAGCCCTGATAATCACAATGGATTTCGGCACCTAAGTGACCATACACAGAGCCAATGACCTCTCAAACTGACAAGATCACTAACTATGCCTGAACTCGTGCCTCATAAGGGGACAAGCACTATCTCAACCTCCATCTCAGTCTTAACTAGCACTCAAGTATGGGTGAGGAGACTCCTATCTTATTAATTCATTTTAATCTCTCAATATGTCTTTAGTTATCACTTATTAAGAAAATCTACAATAAGCAATCCAGTAGTCTCTTACAGACACAAAGCTTATTGCAAGCCACCTGCTCCTACACATCTAGGTAACCTACTCTAGGCTCAAAGATCCTAATAGATCTAGCATAGGTCACAACCGTAGTGTACCCCAAATCAGTATCTTATACAACAGGAATGGTCACATAGGTACAATAGCAGATAATAGAATCGAAAGGGTCACATGGTCAGTTCAGGGCAATAGCATAGAGAACACATGCCATAAAGTAACAGAAATATAAACACTCCCCTCCAGCCTCTGTATACAACCTAGGTCATCTAATTCCCCCAAAAGTAACACATGTAAGCACAAGAGAACCATACAGATGCATATAAACAAAAATGTCCTAAAGGACTGAAAAAGAGAACATTCATGGATAACATTTTCCATCTATTTAAACCATCCACATACATAAGATAAACTCATTTCATTCATTAATAGATCCAGTTTTATGATTAAATCCAACACAATTAATGCCATCATAATTAAACCCATTTGAACTACCCCTAGCATCTAAATGGATTAATCAAAATAACCACTACATTAATCACATCATGATTTTAATATAATGTAAATTAATTGATTAAAAATTCACTACACTATGTGCGTGCGTGTGTGTGTGTGTGTCATTTAAATGATAATCCCTAATACCAATTAATTGGGAAATTCCTATCCATTATAACATTATATTTAATAATGATAAATCTATTAATTGAAATTAATACTCCTTATAAATTAAAACTATTTACCATGTATT
>MU223283.1:443122-482199 GCA_018584345.1 Thuja plicata | reverse complement strand
GCATGATTATGGCATTTTTCAAACTCTTCCTAGATAGGGAGCAATAGGTCGATGTTAGGGTTTTGTTCTTATATGCTCACTAATCCTTGTTTTACACTAACATAATGACTTATTAAAGTGTTGTGTCATAGGCAACAGGTGCATCATTTGACACTCACACATAATAGCATATTCTAATGTCAAAAACATGAATATTTTTTATAATTTCATCAATTCTATAATTAATATTGATTTTCATTTTAATTATTTAACTAATATGGTACAATTCTTGAATATTTCTATGATTCCCTTATTTCCATGGATGACATGATCCTAAATATCATGGAATTCATTAGTGAAACTTGGTGTTTTAACTAGTTTGTGGAAGTCTATTATGTATGTCTCATGTCTTTGCCTTTTACTCATAACCTTGGTATTTGTTGTGGCCATCATGGTATTTAATCATAATAAAATTCAAATAATTTTAGACAACTACAATTTATAGGTGTGATTCAAAATTAAACCTAAATTCTAGTTTTACAATCTAAACAGTAAACCATGAGATTTGAAAAATTAAAAAGGCAGGACGTACATTTTCAAGATTTTACCTATAATTTCAATTTGTGTAGACTGTGAGTGGGAAGAGAGATGAGAGACTTTGTTTCATTCCTCAACCTATAATTTGTAACCCCTTTCTAAATCTCCAATACTAGGTAAAATTGTAAAACTTAGATTGAAAACCTAAAGGGAAAATTTTTTACAATCGTGACTCGCATTAACTTTTATTGCTTATTTATGAACACTGATTCTGATGTCACTATGACAAATGTCACTTAATCATTTTACATTAAAAATTTAGTTAGAGATCCAAAAATGAGCTTATTAGTTATATTTATTAAATGTTTAGTTTTACTCCAATTTAGATTTTAATTATACTTAGTTGAGTGTTAAATCATGACACGTGCCTTGTTTTCAGGAGATATTTGCAAAAAGAGGTGATCATTCCCCATATTGGCATAAAATAAACCTTGGGTCATTGATCTATGCTTATCCAATGGTCGTTGGTAGTCAGTGTTAGGTGTCACAGGTCCCATTCACTCTTGGGTTGTCAGTACTAATAGTCACCTAGTCACCTCACATGTCATCATTTAATGACACTAACTTTGTGAGTGGACATGTGTCATGATTCCATAATAGGTTTGAAAAAATGGGGTTTCATTCCCCTTTTGGCCCAAAATATACCAAACATCATTGATTTGTGCTCATCCAATGGTCGTTTGTAGTCACTGTCAGATTTCGGGGGTCTCATTCACTTTTGCCTTGTCATTAGTCATGTGTCATCATTGAATGACACCGACCTGAGAAAGAAAAAATTTAAGAAACCCCCTTCTAGGAAAAGGTGTAAAATATTGACGAATCCTCCATTATTTTGGGGGGGGGGGGAATTTAATATTGTTGGCAAAAAATTTTAATTTGAATGAAAAAAATATTATTTGTACTGGCGAATTTATTTCAATTATATGAAAATTCTATAAAATCTTATCAAATATTTCATTATTGAAAAAAATCGCGCTGACAAGCACACATATCAAAAAACCATTATTATTTGATGAGGGTTTGGGGGTTAATTTTATATCTTTTAACAAGAACCAACCCTACTTTTTATAACCATTGTATGATCCCAGATGGATGACAGGAATTCTATTTCAGACCAAGGTTTAAAAGGACACAAAGATTCCCCCAAAAGTCTCTGAAATAAAGACACACGTCAAATCTATTTTAGGACAAAGTTTTCAAAGTCATAAAGTTTCATTGAAAGTATCTAAAATAGAGACACATGTCACGTAACATGTACCCTAACCTTAAATATCGACCACATATTGGTGAATATGGTTGTTAATTACGAGAAGCTTTGGAAATTATAGGTGAAATCTTTCAATTTATAGTGTCTAACAATTAATTTGATTGGTGATATTGTGATAAAGAAGGATAAAAATACATAAACCAATAAGTGATGGGCCTAGGCATTTGACCCAATATTTATAAAGTCTGGGCAACATGGACAACCTGATTTACACATTATATTCACCAAATCTCAGGTCACGGACATGAGAGATTTGCCAAATGGTGAATATTCTCCACTAAAGTTTTCCCTAGACCTGAGTGGACACGTCTCATGATTCTTGAAGAGTATTGCAAAAATTAGGTTTTATTTCCCTTCGGCCCAAAATACACCATATGGCTTAAATTTATTAAATTTAAATTAAATTATTTTTCATTTACATGTGTTACAAATCACTAATATCATCTGTAAGAATTTGGAAGTCATGTGTCTTGAGTGGATGGCAGTTAAAGAATGTCGCTTGTCACTACAAGGCATTTATTTCTTACCAATTTATGAGTTACAAGTTTCACTATAGATCATGCAAAATTATCCATTGTACACGTAAAAAACTAACTATTTTTAATCAACGATCATAGATATGGTGCAGGTTAAGGTTTGAATCTTGATACATGTCATCATTCTAATGACTTCCTAGAGAACTATGTTTCCTTCAAGAAATTAGGGTTGAAACTAAACTTCATCCATTGATCTAAGTTCATCAAACAGTCTCAACTAATATAGTTAACATTATATATTGATGGATGTTAGGTTACATGTCCATGTGACTAGTCGTACTTATCGATACCAACATGTTGAGTCTGCAAACAAGTTGGCAAAAAATAAAGGCGATATTCACTGGACATGATATTCCATTAATTACATCTATGATAAATTTTCATTTGGCATAGGGCCACATGATGAGTCCCATCTTTTAAAAATCGGCAATAAAATATTTATTTTTCTCATAATTAACGAAAGATTAGCCAATAAAATAAATAAATTTTCAAACGGTAGATAAAATTTGCCAGTACAATTTTGTTTTCCCTTCAAAACAAAATCATGCACCTCATATATTTTAATTTTTTTACTTCAAAATAAAAAATTGCCTCATACAATATATAATTTCCCCCACATTAATGTATTACTCGCCTAGATTTTATGGAATTTTTATACGGCAGGGAGAAAATCGTCAATACAAACGATTTTGTTTTCCTAATTTGGAAAAAAAATTGCCTTCATTAAGAAAAAATTCCCCCTAAAATACTGTATGATTCACTAGGATTTTACACCTTTTCCTGGGAGGGGGTTTCTTAAAGTTATCCCTGCATACAACCAGTGCATATAATTTTAAAAAGAATAATATTAGGCAATCCATCAACCATACTTGTTTTTTTGCATCAAAGTTATATAATCAGAATTTAAATGACCAAGCCTTTCATGTCATACATTAAAATCAATATTAGCATGCAATGAATACATTGAAATGGAAAAATAATAAAATTTAAATAAGTTATCATGATCCATTTTGGCATTAGCAACTACTTTTTCAGTTTTAGGATCAATAACATAGAACATGCCCTTATTAAATTCAACCTTATAATCTTGACATAATTGAGAAATTGAAAGAAGATTGGATTTTAAGTTAGGAACATAAAGAACATCATGCAATTTTCCATTAGGACTAGTAACATCACCAAAACCTTCAACTTTGCAACTATGATTATTAGCTAATTGGATTGGTACATTTGAATTATTAGGATGCAAAGAATCAAAAACCTCTCTATGAAATGTAACATGTTGAGATGCACGGCTATAAATAATCTACTCTAAAGGGTTAGAAACATTATAACTAACTGTAAATACATGACGAGATTGATTACTATTATTATTCTTATAATGATTATTTTGATTCATAGGCTTCTTATCATTTTTTTTAAAAATAATTGTTAGTCAAATGACCATCTTTCCCACAATAAGTGCAATGGGGTTTATTATTAGGACTATTATTTTGATTATTATGATTTTTTTTTTAAAAATTTATTGTTTTTTTTTGTCGATAATAGGTTATATTTATTTATAAAAAGATGATTGCATTTTATATCCATGGAGTCATTTCCAGACTCATTTTCCAAACTATTTCTACCCTTTACATTTTATTATTATAACTTCCCCAACTAAACTTCTATTTTCAATACTATGTATTATAATCTTTGCATTCACATAAATGACCAATTACATTGCTTTGAAATACACAGAAGGCAAACTACAAAACTTCCAAAACTCAAGAAGCTTGATAACTTTAAACTCTGGTCTTTGATGTGTCTTTAAACGATTTTGACAAAAACCTCCAGCCCTTCATTCTTCACTTTGGTTTCTTCACCTTCCAGGCTTTGTCATTCAAAAAGGGTCTATTGCAGGTGCTTCCTTTCTCCTTACCCTTTCAAAATTTTATATTTTACATTAACAAAGCATAAAATTTGGTCCTTTCTTCTCCATTAATTTTTCATTGCCTTAATTTTTGTCATCCTTATAGTCCTCCTCCTTGGTAACACCAATGATATTACCACCCTTACTTTTTATGCCTGAGCATCTCAGATTGCCTTCCCTAGTTTTATCCAAACCATCTTCCTTTCCCTGGTGTATGCTTCTTTCTGCACCCTTTTTGTCTAATTTATAAACTGAATTATGCCCAATTCACTGCCTTCCTTGTCATCCTCAAAAATCTCACTATAATCAAATGCCCACCCTAGGTGAGCTCATTCTAGAGGGAATCCATCCCATTTGTTAATGTAGCCTCAAATAGATAATTCATAGCCCATTTCATAGTATCCTCATGCTCCCCCATTTCTAATCCCCACGCCATCACCATAGTTGCAATATCGACCTGCAACTTCCACCTTCACTAGTCATTTTGAAAAAGCGGGCCAAGAACATCCTACACTGCCGCTATGACCTTCTTTGTGGGGATGAGTAACATATTTTTTAGTATGATGTTGTCGACAGGGCCAAAAAGATCTTTATGTTGCTTCTTCATTTTGAAAGTGAAGTTTGGCTCCATCTCCAAACATCATGTTTCACCTCTTTCAACCTTGTTAAATCATAAATAGTGACTACATCAAAGGATCATCTCTATTTTTATAATTTATTTTCTCCTAATTGCATTAACTCCTGTCACCTAGTATATTCCTTCTCTTTATCATTCTGTCTTTTCACATGCACTTTGTGTCACCTTCCATTTTTATCGCCAACTAGCCCACAGCCACTACATATTCCTTATTAAAGACCTTCTTAATCACTTTCCTATAATCAATTGGAAGTCTTTTCTTACCTTTTTTCCAATCTTGGAGATGATTTTTTCATTATTTCTAGGAAACCCTTACATGCCTTTTCATCATTCTGCCCAAGCCTTAAATGTTGTTAGGGAAAATTGATGTCCCATCATCCTCAAGCCTATTATAATATAATTTCTCCACCTCCTTCAGTGACGTGGCCCATTTTGAAATGATATCTACCTCTTTATTTCCCTCTCTTCTAATGTGATTTATTCAAAAATCTTCAAAAAATATTAATTCCTCTCTAATTATATCAATAAAATTCAGGAGGTGCAATGCATTGATAGTCAAATTTTCTATGACCTATGTTATTATCAATGAGTCCCCTTCAAGGTGAAGTTTTTTTATTCCTTTATTTCTAGCTACCTTAATTGCTATCATTGCATCTTTACACTCTACCTCATTATTATAACCATCCTTTAATCTTATTTCTCTAATTAAAACTGTTTCTCCTTTTGAATTTTTGATAATAATGCCAGCCTTGGATATGTCTGGGTTGTCCTACACTTCTCCATCAAAATTTTCTTTTAACCATCCCTCTTCTGGAAGCTTCCATATAATTTTTTTTTCCTTCTTCTTCTTAGTTTTTGTTACTAATGCCCCTGATGGGGATTTAAATCTTATTCCTGGCCAAACCTTTTGAATTTCACTATCCTTCTTTGTGAAGGGAACTTGCAAGGCTTGTTTCATTGAGGCTGAGGATCCCATTACCTCTTCAATAAAATGGTCAATCATGTAGAGACATCTCTTTATAGATTCATTTTCCCCCCTAAAGATCCTTCTATTTCATTCCTTCCATATTTCCCACATAACCAACGATGGAGTGACTAACCATATGCTAGCCAAAAATGGAGTGACTAACCATGTGCTAGAAAGAATTGATTTCTTTATCAGTCTTGGCCACCCATCCATTATTCCTTTAATAGTTTTTTCTCTTGGTCCTATCCATCCTAAGTTTTTTTGCACATGATCCCAACATATTTATGCAAATGTGCATTGAACTAGTAAATGATCTACTGATTCTCCATTCCTTTTACATAAAATACACCTAGTAGGACCTACCATTCCCATTTTCTTCCTTCTCTCTACTTTTAAAATTCTTCCCTTAATAGCTAACCATGAGAAGACTCCTGCCTTTGGTAGCACATCTTGGTGCCATCATAAGTTTTGGGATTCAAATTTTGAATCTTCCAGTCCCTCAATAAACCTATAGCCCAACTTGACTGAATAATTCCCTGAGAGAGAGACACAACATACAAGCATGCCCTCCTTTCTATTTATCTTCAATTTTTGGCTTGCAAAAATTGTTTTCATTACATGTTTTTTTTGTTCTGACAGATCCTCCATCTCTACACTCTTCCAACTCCAAAATTGTCCCTCTATACCCTCTTGCTTTACAAAATAGTCACTAACTTTATCTCCCCAGTTTGCTGAGAAGTGATTTTGTAAATCCTGGTAGATTCCTTCATCTTTCAAAGCCTTGTGACCATCCCACAAATCCCCCTAGAAACTAGCCTTTGTGCATTCCTAATTTTCCATGAGAGATGATTTTTTATCACCTACCTAGATGAAAGAATAAAGTTCCATATTGTGGATCCTTTTGGGGGATTTTTGATTGTTAGAATCCTATCATAATCCCTAGAATCCAGATATTTGGCTTGAAGGATTCTATCCAAATATTGATGTGGTTGTCTATACATGCTCCATAATAGCTTTGCCCCTAAACCCTTATTCATATAGTGCCATTTTCTTATCCATGCACGTCCTTTAGGTTTTGGTCTACAATTTTTTTCCCAAGCCAAGAGGTATTTTTTCATCTTCATTAGCCCCATTCCAAAAAAAATTCCTTATCTTCTACTCTAATATTTTTAACACTTTCTTGGGAATATCTAGGCACATCATTGAATAAATAGGTATTGTTGAAATCACTATTTATGACATGAGTATTCTCCCAGCTGAAGATAACCATTTACCTTTCCATCCTTCCATGTTTTTGAGGTATTTTTCTATCAGGTCTTTCCATAGGTTTGATTTATTGCTTCCTTTAAAAAATGGGATCCCTAAATAGCGGTTAGGTAGTAATCCTTGTTTTATCCCCAATATTATGCAGATTTTAACATGTATGTATAGTGGAGTGTTGAAAAAGAAATTTTTTGATTTTTTCTAGTTGATGTGCTACTCTAACTAATGACATGTAACTGATTGAATGTTTGAAGATTTTAAGTTGATGATGATGCAAGGTATTAAATCAGTTAATTTATTGTATTGTCATTAATGTCAACTTGATATAATTTGTATGGTCATGTAAATACTGCCAAAGACTTCAAAGAACTCATGAATCAAGGCTATGCTATTAGTAATGCATATAAGTCAAGTATTCACTAAGTAACTACATACACCAACAAAGTGCACCCGATGGTCAGAGTAAAAGAACAAAGTCATAGTGTTGCCCAACAAAGAAATACACAGAATTATTGATGAGCAGAGTTACAGTGTTGCCCAAAGAGAAAAACACAGAGTAACCTGATGGATAGAATTTTAGTGTTGCCCGACGGAAAAGACAAGAATAGAGATCACAATGACAACTGAAGTCACATCAACAAAATAGTCAGTTATCACTGATGACTAACTGAAGTGTAGACCGACAGAACCAAGAGTTTAGAAAATGACAAAATGCTTAGCTGTCAAGAAGCTAAAGATAGAATTAATGGATACTTATCATTGTTTTAATCATCCAGATAAAGCTAGAGATAATTAATTGATTTAAAGTTGATTTTTATAGTTGGCAAGAAGATATCTATGAGACAAATTAGGAGTTATGCTTTTAATCTAATTGGTTGTATTGTTTATCATGCCAAGCATCAAGAACCAAGATACAATGAATATTATGTCTATATAAGAGACAAGCTTAATTCACTTAAAAAAAAAGAGGATTAAAGGGAATGAACAGAAAGAGGATGTTGAAGAGAAAATAATGAAGAACAACTTCATGCAATCTTGATCAAACAAGCTGAAGGGAGAGCTAAGGAATTCTACAGACACCAATGAACAATGAGCACAACATCATAGAGTAGAAAGTGTGGAGCACAAGGATTGAATTGATACATTGGTCAGAGAGGTAATGTACTTAAATAGATCTAAAAATCTACAATTTAAGTTGCAATATGAATAGGTCATAGTGTTTCAGTTTAACCATTGAAGCATCAAGTCTCTTAACCAAGTAGGACTTAATAGTCTTCTATATATTGTGGTACATCTCAAGGAGTGCCAAAAAGGTTGATTCATGAAAGTAGCATTGGATATGCTTGATGCCTATTGACAGTCTCAAAAAGAGGTTGATTCAAGGATGGCAGCATTAGATGCCCGATACTAAGTGACAACCTCTATGTATAAAATCCTCTAACAAGGTCACACTTAATAGTGTGTTTGTAACCTTTAACAGGGTTGGCTCCTAATAGAGCTCACTTCAGAAGAGTGAAAATTTGGGGTACCGGTCCCAGTAGTTTTCCCCTTAACAGGGTTTCCACGGTAAAAATCCATGTGTTATGTGTGTATGATTCATTTCTTTAATGTTTTGTATCTTACATAGTTAATTCTAGATTTGTCAGTATACTCTACTTATTTACCGAGTTTTAGTAAATAGTTATATTGCTTATCGGTAATCAAGGAAGAATAAGGATTGATAGAGAAAACCAACAAATAGTTAATCATTATTAGTATTTCATGGCATGCATCTTGTAGGGACATAATAATCTGAGAATTATTGATTGGTGGTTAAGTTTGAAGGATAAATTTTTGAGGCCACTGATTCACCCCCCCCTCTCAATGATTACTAACAATTGGTATCAGAGCTTGTGTGCTTAGAAAGGGAGGTTTCAAGACCTAAGGTAAAGATCACAAGATTAACAAACAAGATGTGCCCAAGTTGAAAAAAGACAATTTTGCTTCATGGTAGAGCATAATAAGACTCCACTTATCAGGTATTGGTAATGATGTTACTCAATACTTAGAAACTGAATATGTGTTGCCCACAAGAGCACCAACGGCTGAAAAAATGAGAGAGAAGCATGAACACAATGGCATGATGATAGAGTTTTCTTCCTCACTCTCCAATGCTGGATTTGAAGATGTCAAAAAATGCAAAACTGCAAAGTAGATGTGGGACAAATTGAAGCTTGTGCTTGGTGGTGACAAAAATATTTTGAGAGCCAAGGCAGAAAGCCTTAGAGGAAAGTTTGATGATCTCAAAATGAAAGAAGGTGAAAACATCACTGAATATAGCACAAGAATCATAGAGGTAGTCAATGTTATCCGAGGAGTTGGAGGTGCACTAGAAGAAGATACAGTGGTATGTAAAATTCTAAGAACCTTAATACCTACTTATGCTATTAGAGTATCTATCATTCAAGAAATGAGAGCAGTAGCAAATAGCAATGTTACTCTAGATAGTTTGATTGGAAGACTAATTTCATTTGAGATGAATGACTTTGATAATAGTGTCTTACCAAACATAGAGTCTGCATTCAAAACTTCAATGAGAATAGGTAAATCAAGTCATAAAAACACTATGAGAAAATATAGTGATAGTGAAAGTGAAGAAGATGACCTTGATGAAATTGAAGCAATTATGGCCAGAAGATTGCAGAGAAGCAAAGGTAAATACAAAGGTAAATTACCACTTGTTTTTTTAAATTGCAAAGAGCTTGGACACTTTGTTGCAAGATGTACTAACAAAAGAAAAGATGAAAAAAGTAATGACAGATCATTTGAAAAGAAGTCTGACAGAGGTGATTACAGAAGCTACTGACAATTAAAAAGAAGAGATACCTGAGACTATAAGGATAAAGGAAAGAAGGCTAGTTACCTAGCAAAATTCAAAGATGATGACACTGATACTGAATCTTATGAAGACATCGAGATGGTGTTTGTGGTTGTGAAGGATGATTTAGATGATGATGAAGAAAGGAATGTAGAAACGGATCTCATACCTAAGGTTAGAAAAAATGATTTTTGGATCATAGATAGTGGTTGCACTCACCATATGACTGGTGATAGGCAAAATTTTGAGACTCTTGAATACTATAAAGGTGGTTCAGTAAGAATGGGTAATGACACACCTTGTCCAGTTGAAGGTAGAGGAACAATAATGTTGAATAACAAGATAAAATGTGAAAATTCTTATTGGGTAAATGGATTGAATTATAATCTATTGAGTGTTTCTTAGTTGAATAATTCAGGTCAAAAAGTAGCATTTGAAAATAAGAAGGCAAAAATCTTCAATAAATATGGAAATTTGATTGGTACCAGTGAGCAGACAAAAGGTAACTTATTCTATGTGAATGATATTGACTTCACTTGTTTAATTGCTACAAATGAAGACATATGGCTGTGGCACAAAGATTGTGTCATGTAAATTTTGACAAAATGATAGAGATTAGAAAAAAGAGAAATGTCAGAGGCTTACCGACGATGACCAAGCCCAAAAACATCATGTGTAAGAATCGTCAAAAAGGTAAAATGATAAAGTCTAGTTTTAAAAGAAAAACCCATACATCTGATGCAATTCTGGAATTAGTCCATACTAATTTATGTGGACCTATGAGGACAAAGAGTTAATATGGAGATAGATATTTTATTCTCTTTGTTGATGATTACTCTAGAATGATGACAGTCATGTTTCTTAAAGATAAATTACAAGCATTTAAGATGTTTAAATGGTACAAAGCAATGATTGAGAAGCAAAGTGGTAAGGAGCTAAAATGCTTAAGGTCAGATAGTGGAGGAGAATTTATTTTAGATGAATTCCCTAACTTTTGTAATGAGCATGGAATCAAAAGACATGTCTCTGCACTAAGAACACCATAGCAGAATGGAATCGCTGAAAGAAGGAACAAATCCATAGTTGATTGTGCAAGGACACTGATGATAGAGAAAGGCATCACCCAAATATTTTGGAGGGAAGCTATCAGTATTGTTGTGTACACATTGAACAAATTACAATTAAAGAAAGACACCAACATGACACCTTATGAGCTATGGTATGGATACACACCCAATGTAAGTTATTTCAAAATTTTTGGCAGTCAATGTTATATCTTAAAAGATGATAGAAATGGAAAACTTGACTCCAAGAGTGATGAAGGAATTTTTCTAGGGTATTCTACCAAGAGAAAGGCTTATAAATGTCTAAACAAAGCCTCTAACACAATTTTTGAAAGTGCAAATGTAAGATAGATGAATTTGCAGAGAAGAATGAAAAGGAAAGCACTAAAGAACCAAAGGACTACAATAAATTTACTTATAATGAGCAACCTTAAACTCTACCCTACCAACAATGTAGAGCTCTGAAGCAATAGATCATTGCACCTGAGCATCAGGTTGCAAATATCGACGATCATAATATTTCTCAAAATGATGCACAAATTGATGGAGAAAAAAATGATGATCAAGCTGATAGACAAAGAGTTGTACCTATAGTTGCAAGATATGTCAAAAGGAACCATCCACAGGACCAGATCATAGGAGATAAAAAGGCTGGTATGAGAACTAGAAGTAAGTCTCTAAATACAAGATGTCTTATTTGTGATTATGAGCCCAACTCTGTCAATGTTGCACTAGACAATGATGAATGGATAAGTGCTATGAATGAGGAGATTGAACAGATGGAGAAAAAAAAGACACGGACATTTGTACCAAGACTAGATGAAAAGAATGTCATCAGTACAAAATTGATATTCAGGAATAAGTTGAATCAGAATGGAGAAGTCACAATAAATAAAGCAAGACTAGTATGCACAAGAAGAAGGAATTGACTATGGAGAAACCTTTGCACCCATTGCTAGGCTAAAAAATTTCTTATGCTGCATATAAAGGATTCAAGGTATATCAAATGGATGTCAAGTCTGCATTCCTAAATGGAATACTTGAAGAAGAGGTATACATTGAACAATGGGAAGGGTTTGTTGATCCAGACAAGAGGGACATGGTATGTAGACTTCACAAATTCCTATATGGATTGAAAGGAGCACCTTGATCCTGGTATGAAAGACTTCATTCCTATCTTATAAGTATTGGATTTGTAAGAACTAGTGAAAACGGTAATCTTTATTTGAAGGAAGATAATGATGCTAACATTTTGATTGCTAAGATATTTGTTGATGAAATCATAATTGGAGGAAATGATATGCTATGGAAATCATTTGCAAGTGAGATCAGCAAAGAATTTGAGATTTCTATGTTTGGAGAGATAAAGTTCTTTCTTGGTCTACAGATCATGCAACAATATGAAGGTATTTTCATCACACAATCCAAGTACATCAAAGAAGTATTGAAAAATATTCAAGATGGAAGAATCCAAACCAATAGGAACATATATGGAAACTAGATGCAAGCTAACAAAGAAAGATAGGTCATCAGAGGTAAATTAGACTTTGTATAGATCAATGATTGGAAAACTCATGTATGTTGTACATACTAGACCAGATATTGCACATGCAGTAGGAATAGTTGCTAGATTTTCTGCTAATCCCAGGGAATCACATATGACTGATGTGAAAATAATTCTAATATATCTAAAAAATACCGAGGAATATGGCTTATGGTATAGGAGAGAAGGAAAATTTAAACTTAAGGTCTTTACCGACGCTGTTTGGGCTGGAAATCTTGATGGCAAGAAGAGCACAACTAGAGGAGTATTCTTCATAGGTGACAGACTTGTCACATGGATCAGAAAGAAAAAAGGATGCATCTCACAATCTACTACAGAGGTAGAATATGTTGCTGCTGCTATAAACTACACAAATATTGCATGGATCAAGCAGTTACTAGAAGGTATGCATATGCAAATTTTAGAACCAGTAATTATCTATTGTGATAATACAAGTGCAATAAACATTTCCAAAAACCCATTCATGCATCCTACAAAAAAGCATATTGCAATCAAGTATCATTATTTTAGAGAACAAGTTCAGGCAAAGGAGGTGATACTTGAGTAGGTGCAATCAAAGGAACAATTGGCTGATATCTTCACCAAGCCACTGCCCAAGGATGCATTTGAGTACTTGAGAAAGAGACTAGGGGTCAGACCCTTGTCTACTGGTTAGTAAGTTGACTAGAAAGCTGCATTAGCCTACATATTAATAGAATATCACTCATGTTGATGCAAGCAGAGAGATGGACTTCAAAGATAAATCAATACACAACAAGGTATTTATCTACTTTGAGAAACAAAGGTATTTCTGATGGATTGGAAAATTCAAGGAATATATTATGGATAGAAAGGATGCACTTGACATAAATGTCAAAAGCTTGTTTGAAAAGATAAGATGTTTGGCATTAATGTCAAAGGGAGAGAGATACCTCATTTTCATACTAACATAGACAAAGGGAGAGAAAATAGAAAGGGAGAGAAAATATCAAAAGAAAGGAGAATAGTCAAAGGGAGAGAGTTTGACATAGAAAAAGAACACATCACATCAGAGAAGGGATTGAAGAAAGAAAGAAAGCTACAAGAATCAAATCAAAGCTATTTGAGCTTACCAATAGCCAGACATTTGTAATAGTTACATTAGGAAAGCTTGATGAAACTGTATATTTCATATTGTATTAGCAATAGTATAGTATGATAATGTAGTATGTTGTCATCAATGCTAAAGGGAGAGATTGATGACATGTAACTGATTGAATGTTTGAAGATGTTAAGTTGATGATCATGCATTGCATTAAATCAGTTAATGTATTGTATTGTCATTGATGTCAACTTGATATAATTTGTATGGTCATGGAAATATTGCAAAAGACTTCAAAGAGCTCATGAATCAAGGCTATGCTATCAGTAATGCATATAAGTCAAGTATTCACTAAGTAACAACATACACCAATGGAGTGCGCCCAATAGTTGGAGTAAAAGAGCAAAGTCATAGTGTTTCCCGATAAATAAATACATAGAATTACTGACGAGCAGAGTTACAATGTTGCCCAATGAGAAAAACACAGAGTAACCTGACAGACAAAATTTCAGTGTTGCTTGACGGAAAAGACAAGGATGGAGATCCTGATGACAACTGAAATCACACTGACAAAACAGTCAGTTATCACTGATGACTAACTAAAGTGTTGATCGACAGAATAGAGAGTGCAAAAAATGACAAAATGCTTAGCTGTCAAGAAGCTAAAGATATAATTAACAGATACTTATCATTGTTTTAATCATCTAGATAAAGCCAGAGATAAGTAATTGATTTAAATTTGATTTGTATAGTTGACAAGAAGATATCTGTGAGACAAATTAGGAGTTATGCTTTAAACCTAATTGGCTAGATTGTTCATCACGCCAAGAATCAAGAACCAAGATATAATGAATATTATGTCTATCTAAGAGACAAGCTTAATTCACTTAAAAAAGGAAGGATTAAGGGGAATGAACAGAAAGAGGATGCTGAAGAGAAACTGATGAAGAAAAACTTCATGCAGTCCTGATCAAAAAAGCTGAATGGAGAGCTAAGGAATTCTGTAGACACTAACAAATAGTGAGGACAACATCATAGAGTAGAGAGTGTGGAGCACAAGGATTGAATTGATACATTGGTCAGAGAGGTAATGTACTTAAATAGATCTGAAAATCTACAATTTAAGTTGCAATATGAACAGGTCATAGTGTTTCAGTTTAACCATTGAAGCATAAAGTGTCTTAATTGAGCGAGACTTAACAATCTTCTATATATTGAGGTACATCTCAAGGAGTGCCAAAAAGGTTGATTCATGAAAGTAGCATTGGATATGCCCGATGCCTATCGCTAGTCTAAGAAAGAGGCTGATTCAAGGATGGCAGCATTAGATGCCTGATACTAAGTGACAACCTCTATGTATAAAATCCTCTAAAAAGGCCGCACTTAACAGTGTGTTTGTAACCTTTACAACGGTTGTCTCCTAACAGGGCTCACTTTAGAAGAGTGAAAATTTGGGGTACCGGTCCTAGTGGTTTTTCCCTTAACAGGGTTTCCATGTTAAAAATCCATGTGCTATGTGTGTATGATTCATTTCTTTACTATTTTGTATCTTACATAGTTAATTCTAGATTTATCAGTATACTCTGCTTATTTACTGAGTTTTGGTAAATAGTTATACTGCTTATCAGTAATCAAGAAAGAATAAGGATTGATAGAGAAAATGGATAGACAGTTAATCATTATTAGTATTTTGTGCCATGCATCTTGTAGGGACATAATAATCTGAGATTTATTGATTGGTGGTTAAGTTTGAAGGATAAATTTTTGAGGCCACTGATTCACCCCCCCCCCTCTCAGTTATTACTAACACTAACACCTTCCCATAAATTTATAAAGTATATTTCATTACTTTAGCTTCTTGTTTTGTAGCATCACCCCCTAAAAAGGTGTCATCAACAAATTGAATATGTGTCATGGCTTCCACCCCTTCTCTGATCTTAATGCCTTTCCATGTTCCTCTTTTTATTTTATCCCCAATCAATCTACCAAGGACTTCGGCCATTATTATGAACAAGAAAGGGGAGAGAGGGTCCCCTTGTCTTATTCCTTTCTCTTGGGCTAAGAAGCCTTGTGGGCTTCCATTTACCAATAGTGAGAACATTGGTGATTCAATATAGCTTGCCACCCATTAAATCCAACACTCCCCAAACCCAAAATTCTTCAAAACCTTTAGCAAGAACTTGTCAACTTCATCATATGCCTTTTTATATCAATTTTTACCATCATTTTTTGTGTCTTAGCAACTCTTATTGAATGGACTGCCTCATGTACAACAATAATCCCTTCAAAGATTGATCTGCCTGGGGAGAAGCCACTCTACTCTTCAGATATGAATTTATGTAGAACAGTCTTCAGTTTGTTGGAAATCACTTTTGATATTATTTTATACATTGTATTGCATAAATCTATAGGTCAAAAATCCTCAAAAGTGATCTTTTCATCCTTTTTAGGGACCAGGGCTAAGAAAGTTGTGTTAATATCTTTGAGTATAAACCTTCCAGTTTGGGATACTTCCACCACCTCCCACATATCTTTCCCTATGATGTGCCATAGCTTCTGGAAAAATAGTGTTGGAAATCCATCTGGTCTTGGAGCTTTGTCACCTACCATTCCATGCAAAGCTGCTCTAACCTCCTCTATAGTTATTGGGGCCATTAATTTACTGTTCATTTCCTTTGAAACTACTAAGGTAATTACCATCAAGACCTCTTGTTTCCTCCTTTCATCACTGTTAGCTAGATTCTTTTTCTTAGAGAAGAAATCCACAACTTCCCTATTGATACTATCCTTATCCTCCAAAATTTCTCTGTGACTATTTTGAATATTAAAAATCTTGTTTCTAGATCTTCTAATTTTTACTGAGTTATGAAAAAAATTTGTGTTTCTGTCTCATTTCAACCAAGATTCCCTAGATTTTTGTTTCTAGAAAATTTCCTCTTTTACTAACCAGCCTTCCAATTCCTTTCTTGGGAAAATTTCTTCTTGGAATTCTGCCTCTTGCATACCATTTTCAATCACTTTTAAACTTAAACTTTGGAGGTCCTCCTCTATTTTATATTTTTCTTCAAAAGTGTTCTTAAAATGTTCTCTATTCCAAATTTTGAGTTTCTCCTTAATATATTGTAACTTTTTTGAAGAAAATGAAATATTTGTTACCTATTCTTCTTGGTGCCTTTGCCCACCAGTTTGCAATCATCTTAGCAAAACCTTCTTCTTGGAACCACATCACCTCAAAATTGAAAGGGCATCTCTCTGGAGTATTGTCATTTTGAATCCTTAAGTAGATTGGAAAATGGTCTGAGCCTTGGAAAGGGAGTATCTCTACTTCACATGTCCACAATGTGTTTGCCCAAATGTCGGCCAACAAAAATCTGTCTAGATTTTCTACAATATTTATAAAACTTGTTCTTGTATTGGTCCATGTAAAGTCTCCTTTCTAAAGGAGACTTCAGTCAAACCACAATCAGTAACAAAATTACTGAATTCCATTTGACTCTCATTTTTCCATCCCTTTCCTCCTTTTTAATCCTCTAGTTTCAAGATAGCATTAAAGTCACCTCCCAATATCACCATCTCCTCTTGCATTCCATTAATTATTTCTGCCAACCTTTCCCACATTCTCCTTTTCGTCCTCCTATTATTTGGACCACAAATATTGAAAACTAAGATAGTGCAGTTGAGTTGTTTTGAGTTCACTTGTAACCATTGCCTATTTTTTACTACTTGCTTGATTGTCACGTCAATTTTATCTTTATTCCATAAAGCCCCTAGCCCCCCAGAAGCTCCTTGTGCATCGACCATTTCACATTTCCATCTTCCAAATGTTTTTTCAAACATATCTAGGTCCTCCTACTCAATTTTTGTTTCTTGTAGTAAAATTAGATTATGTTTCATTTGATCAAAACATCTCTTGATCAAATGTAATTTGTCAGATTCATTAGAGCCCCTGACATTCCATGATATGAGTTTCATAGCTCCCAAGAAAAGCTATATCCTTTTCCCGATCTTAGAATTTTTATTTGAACAAAAGCACTTCCTGCCATGGCTAACTTGACTCTATTTTATTTTGCACCTCTCTTTTTATTTTCCCCCACTCTTGGCTTCAAGAGTTGATATGTGGTTTGTTCCACTATTCTAGTTTCAATCACCCCCTATGTTTCAAAGCAGCCCAAATCATTTAGGCTCCCTCCTCATTATCTACAGAATCTAAATCTCATTCCTCTGATCCATCCTCACTATCCCTAGTACTTTCAAAAGAACTTGCAAGATTTTTGATTGGGAAAATATCAATATCCTTAAAATATAGATTGGCATCTGGATGTTCACACAAATCCCCTTGATCCCTTTGTTTATTTTCCACCATTTCCATAGGGTTTAGGTTCGCTACCACTGCTTTGCTTACCTCATGTTTATCTATGGGTTTGTCTACATCCTTGAATTTTGTAGTCTCTGGGATCATTTGAGTCATGAAGTCTATTCCTCTTATGATCAATCTTTGCTCATTAGGGTTTATATCCTTTGGTTTTGGGTTACCCCAAAATTGTGTTAGGTCCCTCTGTGTGCATTTTTCTTTGTTTCTTTCATCAGATAAGGGATATGGATTTTCCTTTACCAGTTGTGTTGACATTCTATCTTCCTCCTCAAATTATTTTGTGATCATCCCCTGAATCGCTTCATCTCTATCAGCTATGTAACTCTTCCTCCAGTTGGGGGTATTGAACTAACCATGGTCCAAACAACTCATTTGGTTAGCCATTAAATATATTGAGCTCCTCCAATCACATATGCGTGCATGTTCTAGTTGGTCTAAAAGCTCATCTTATGCAAGCTCTTTCCCTTTCTTCTAAAACTCATGCTGCCTTTGTGTGGGCATAGTCTGGGTAATTTCACCTTCCCAAACTTCAATCATTTGCTTCCATGTTCCATGTTCTATTCCTATGGTGATAAAATTTGGGATTGGATTATTGCTTTCTAACTTTATTAGGATTCTTGGATGAATGGATACATCCTTCACACTTATTACTTCCTTGGTGGATATAAAGGTGCCTATTTTGCTTCCTATCTATTCCAAATTTATTTCATCCCAATATTCCATTGGGAGATTATGTATATTCAGCCACACAGGGTATTCTTTTATCTTTTCCTATGTGGGATCAAAATTTTCCACCCAATCTTTTAAATAGACCCTGCTTCCATTTATTAAGTATGGCCCATTCTTGAGGATCTATTCCTTTCCCTTATTATCCTCATAGATACCCATATAGAATCCATTTGTCAGAGTCTTGAGTTTCAAATTTTTTCCCCAAACCTCCCCACACCATCCCCAGATAATGGAGACTGATGTCCATGACCCAACGATTTAAAGAAAAAGGCCCTTTCTTTGAAATAATCTACTGCATCTATCCACTGAGGATTTGAGATCTTAAGCATAGAGATTACCTCATATCTAATATTTTAGCCCTCTACTTGAGCTTGTTGGGGTTGCTCCGCTAGTTTTTCCTTCTCCATTGTCTACTTTGGTTTACAGAACTTGTCTTTGATTTTTTTTTAAATCAAAGTTTCTTCCAATTCATGTGTAAACTAGAGCTTTACCACCTTTTATTTGTTTTTTCTCCCATCTCCTTCTATTCCCATAAGATCTACACATTGGGTGTCGAAAACCATTCTCCCCATTTTCCCAACCATTTGGGGTTTTCATACTCCAACTATTTTTATTGTGGTAGTTAAAAGGAAAACTTCTGTAAGCTTGGCCACTGTAAACCCTCATTGGACGTGCTCAAAAACCCATCCTTTCTTGTGTCTGCACTCCACCTATGCATTCAAAATTTGCAGGTGATCGTGACCATTGCTTCCACACTTACTCCCACCTCTCCCTCATTTTTCAATAGTGATTATGAATTATGGTTTAATCATATGATTATGATTATTGTTATGACTATTATTATGATTATTATTATTGTTATGATAGGGCCTAGAATTAAATTTTTTATTTGAATAACTATGATAATTATGACAATTATTTGATCTAAATTTATTTTGATTTTGAATTTTTGACATGAATGCATGTTCATTAGATTTAAGAGTACCAAATTGAATCAACTTTTCTTCCTCTTGACGCTATAAATTTTGAAAAATAATATAAGTTAATTGAGTAGCTAAACTAGGAATAGCAAGTTGCGAATGCACATTAGTAATAAAATGTCAAAATTTCCTAGGAAGACATTTCTTTAAAATAATATGAATTAAACGGATATCAGTTAAAGTGGCTGCTAAACCATGCAATTGACTCTTAATGGAATCAAACTTTAACAAAAAATCATCCATAGATTTGAAATCAGTATACTTGAGATCCTCCAATTGATCTTGAAGTTGATTCTTTATGGATTCATTAGGACTATCATAGGTGTTTTCCAAAATATCACATGTTCCATATGTTGTATTATAGTTAGAAATCAAAAAATTTAAATCGAGACTTAAAGAAATTCCAATGAGGCCAAGTGCTTCCTCATTTTTAACATTTCAAGCATCAATGTCATCTTGAGGAGCAGTGGTGGAAGGAACTGAAGTAGAATTAGTATTAATATCTAACATATGTTTGAAACAAAAAATGAACTAAATATGTATTTTCCAATCATTATAATTAGTATTGTTTAAATTAGTTTCAGGAATAAGAGTAGACATGATTGCATAATAATGTAAGAATAATAGAGATAAACTTTATTATTAAATAACAACGAGTTCAAAATAGTGATAAATTAATGCCAAATAATCATAAAATGGAATATAACGCAATGTTAATAAAGCTTTGAATGGATTAAATACATTTTAAAAAATTAACTTTTTGTTAAACTTGAATCACAATTGGATTTTAAACTATTGAAAAAAAAGTTAAAACTCTAAGTGAAACTTATTGAAATGTTATTACAACCCTTTATTAAAACTATATTAAATTTATTTAAAAAACTATATTAGAAACAAATCATTTAAAATATTTAAAATAATAGGATTAAACTGTTTAAAAATAAATATAATTAAAACTAATTTTTAAAAAAGGAATTCAAACTATATAATAAAGTCATTCAAACTATTTCAAACTAATTTATAAATTTAGAAAAAACCCTGTGAAGAAATCAGTGGCAGGTTATGGAAGATAGGACAGATGCAAAGAAATGAATGCAAAGAAATGATAGAGGCAGTGAAAGAGAGGAGTTTGATGAAGCAGAAAGAAAAATGCAAAGAGGAAAGACATTGTTAGGGGATAGAGGTTGACAGGAAGAGATACTTGTAAATGGTTCAGAGGGGAGAAAACAAATTTTTCCTTTCAAATAAAAATTTGGGAGTGCCCTTGGGGTGGAAACATAATCCTATTACATCCATAGTATTTCTCAAAAAATCCCTTATGAATATCAATTAGAGACTAGTGTTCTTACATGGGTCAAGGTAGTTTGAGGTGAGCTTAGACTTGACAGCAAAGGAGTAACGATTAAGAAGAATATGCAGCCAAAGGGTCATCCAACACATAGCCTCCCAAATCATTGGGGAAAAAATATGTCGACCAAAGAAGGAGTTTGACTTCCCACATGATAGAGAGGTTTTTGGGAGTGAAGGGAGGCAACAATCAACAAAAATAGAGAAACGTTGGCAGAGAAATATTTTATAAAAAATAGAGGACTGTATTATGTAGAGAAACGTTACTAGAGATATATGTATATAAATAAATAAAAAATATTAGAGATATAAACAACGCCTGATCCTGCGAATCAAACACAAAATTAACATGCAGATGAAAGTTATTAAATATTGTTTAGTATGAAACCTGCAAATAAACAGTGAGATATACAGATTTTATCAATGCAAATGCACAGAAATGGAAAGAAACATGTAAATGAAATGTGAGACAAAAAAAACTTTAACCTTGTAGTTTCCCGACTAAGGTTAAGTTTTTTTTTTTTAAAACATTGAAAGAAATGAAGTAAACTCTCAAGTAGCATATCTTCCAAAGAGGGTTAGTATACAAAAATTTAATAAGAAAACTTGCAACTCTCTGGCGGCAAGCTTTCCAAAGAGGGTTAGAAATGAAAAATAGATATTAAAAAAACGTGCAAGCACAAATGAATTTAGAAATGAAACTCAAGCTTCTCTATCTTCAATAAAGTTTCCAAAATGAGGTGTTCTCCACAAAATGGTAACCTTCAACAAATTTCACTCAAACAAGGATTAGTAACCCAAACTTTGATACCATGAAAGGAAAAATCAAGAGCAAGGAAATAAATAAGAATCCAAGAGATTTATTTGAAGAGAAGATTGCTACCATGAGAAATGCATAAACTATGAACATACACCAAAAGAGCCAAGACAAGGAGACAAAAAGAATTGAAAGGGGAAAAGAAAAGAAAAACCCCTTGTGAATTATGAGAGAGAGAGAGACTCATTTACAATAAATTAATAGAGTTAGAATGAGAGAGAGGAGCATCTCTTATATAGATATGAGGAGAGGAGTTACTAAGTAACTCACAAATATATGAATTCCACCATTCATAATAGGTGTGTGCAAAGTGGAAACATCCTCTTAAGGAGGATAAACTATTATCCTTAATAAAGGAATTACAAATAAATTACATTTCATCCCACTTGGAATAGAAGACAAAATACATGTGGGGATTCCATAGGAATATCTTAATTAAATAAATGTAGGATATCTTGGTTTATCCTAAGTTAAATAAATACAACCAAGGAAATATTAAATATTCAAACAGTTTTGATTAAGATAAAGGGGTCAATTTGGATTGGAAAGAGATAGGGAAAGCAAGCTCAAAGGTGATAAGGGATGATGGAATAAAGAAATGGATAACATAAAAAAATATGGTTTGAAGGGTCTGGATAAGGTAAAATAGATGAGATGTCTGATGCTTATGGAGACCCTTAACCCTATCAAGATCAATGGTGGAAAAAGAATATGGGTGGTGATAGGATAAATAAAGCATAATGGAGGATGAAGGATAATAGAGGATGTGGTCGATGAAAATTTCCATCAAGTGTAGAGTGCAAGTGGGTAATGAATTACACATGACATTTTTTTTGCCAATTTTTCATCATGCCAATTTCCCAAGGCGTCACAACAAGTGATTTTACCAT
Source organism: Thuja plicata (assembly GCA_018584345.1). Lineage (NCBI taxonomy): Eukaryota > Viridiplantae > Streptophyta > Pinopsida > Cupressales > Cupressaceae > Thuja > Thuja plicata. Next base: position 459,361 of record MU223283.1, on the reverse strand, counting down.
AGGACAAATTATTTCTCTTTACCTTTTTCTTGGGGGGGGGAGAAGATAATGGATACATAATATAAGATGGAGGAAGGACTCAAGCATATTTTTCCTTGGATAGTACCCTTGAAAGATGTGTTATTGTTACCAATTTTCTCTACTAAGCTCAATCGGGTAGATATTTTATAAACTTTAAATGAAGGTACATTTTAACTCTATTGACTCACATTTATGTGCATAAAGAAAAGAAAAAAAGATTACAATGTTACATTGCATTACGCAAATTCATATGACATAGGAGAGACTACAATTTTTTTGAGAAAAGTAATCTTTATTGATAATGTAAATTAATAATATCTCGCACAAGTCGTAAGACCAACCATTATAGTGAACATGAAGAAAAAAGTATACATTCATAGGTGTTATGAAAGATAAAGGCATAGGTAGTGAAGGGAGACTCATCATTGCATGGATGATGATTCTATTTTGAGTTGTCTTGCATCATCTTTGGCCCTCCCACTTTCCATGCATCCAACTATATTTCTTCCTTATTGTTCCACATGCCTGCATTTGAGAGATAATGTTTTTATACTAATGATCAAGCAATAAAGTATCATCATATAATATGTGTACACACATCTACAAACATATAATTTGTTCCTCATATGCATCATAATAGCTAGCTAGTCACATATGTTTGAGAAAGCAAGAACTACCAAACACACAGATTCATATGCTCATTTTTATATAAGAAGTTTGTTTCATGTCCAGATTCAGGTCTCTTTGCATGCATAACATGTGGGTTTCAATGGGATCCCACAAGGGTTGAGCCCAGTGTGCTCCAAGATAGTAAAATAATTATAATGGGTTAAGAGCATCGAGCTTATATATAGTATATAATGGAATCATGTGTCACAAAGCTGATAACATACAATTATAGGAGAATGAAGAAAAAAGTGCAATTTCATTACAAGAACAAAAGAAACATGAAAGATCAATGTTGCAGTGCTATTTATACATTAGAGATCAAAGAGTTCCTAACATAAAGATGCAAAAACATCATAGGCAATGATTAGATATACAAAATCAAAAGTCTTGATGCAACCCTCTATAAAATAATAAGGCACTTGATGGAAAAGGAAATAATACAATCATATGGAGGAATCAAAACAACATGGAGCTTTGAATATAATAGTGATTAGGGAAAAGATCAATATAAATCCATAAAGGCGGTCCTATAGTCATCATGTTGGAGGATAATGCATAGTAACATGTAAATCATAACTAGCAATAGTCCATCTGGTGACTATAACAGTGTAGTCTAACAACAGTGTTATAAGTGATCTTGATGACAAACAAAGCTATACTATAAAGCTTGGTCAAGAAATAGAAAATGGATATGTTGATAATGGAAGAGGTATAAACTAAATAAAATCAAACACTTCTATGGTCCCTTGGAGTTCTAAGAATAGAGGATCCTTTGAGGAATGTACCAATATATTGAACAAAATTAATGATGTTGCTTTGTAGTGCTAGTGTTTTAACATCATGAGTTCGCTTTTGTTTATGATGTTAAAATAATAAGTCCTCAAAAGTGTAGAATTGGAAAGCAGTAAAATTAAAAGATTGTAAATGAATAGTGATATTCTTGTTATAAGAAAGTCATGTATGGAGTAACACTTTATTGAATCAATATATCAATATAATATTTTCAAATGAAAAGAATAGGATCATCTAACGAAAGATTCATTTAATAAGTGTCACCATCATGTTTTCATCAGAGGAACATAAGTGTTTCTATGAAAAAGTAATAAGAATATTATATGACACAACAACATTGTGATATCATGCATTCATATCAACATCATAATGAAAGGAATGTCTTATGGTGCAATAGAACAAGCTTGTAATAGCATCATCCATGAAAAATAAGTCTTACTGATGGTGTGAGAAGGTAGTAACATCATGATCATATGGTACAAGTAGAGAAATGAACATATGAGGAGTTTGAACCCGAGAACAAAACCAATGTGAATATTAGTGGTACAAACAGAATAGTGCAAAAATTCAATGAATGCATTCAATTAAAATTCATGTACAACTGTACTATAAAAGTGCAGTCATAATTAAAATAGATGAAATGGTGAACATTATGTATCACCATTATTATATATATACTGAGATCATTTTTAGATGTGCCTATAGTGATGAGGTGTTACCAAGGAGGGAAGAGCACTAAAGGGTTTTTCATGCCAGGTAACATGGTTCAAAATAATTGTAAGAATGACTATATGTTAGCATCAAAAATTCTAGAAGCTCTTCAATCTGGATCAATCCATATTTGTTGCAAAATGGGAGATTCAAAGTTTAGTTGTAATTTGCAACTTGTTGCAGTTTTATCATCAAATAAATTTCAAGGTTCTTTAGTTTACAGTTGCAACACTTGGGACATAATACAAATTAGGACATAGTTCTTCTAAGATGAGTGCAGGGGATTGTTCTTTGAGTATGGATAAATGTTTTCAAAAAGGCTAAAGTATTTATATACGAAGGTAGTAAAATGAAAGATAATATAAACATCAATTTAGCCTATCAGAAAGGGAGTTTTGGAACTTTGGTTTCTCTTTCTGAGCTTGTTGATAAAATAGACCAAGAAGAAACAAATGAAGCATGTTTGTTGAAGATGTCTTCAATTGAAAAAGGATCATGTTTGATAGGTAAGGACAACCTTAGGCTCAATGTATAGAACCATACTAGTTCCATGTACCAAATGTCTAGGTGGTAATGAAGTTTACAAGATTTCTCAGATTTGATTAGATCTAGTATAGGTTGACTTGTTGATAGGGAAGTCTATTAAGTTAATAAAACTTGAATTGTCAATTGGAGGTTCTAGAATAGATACCTAGACAGTAGATGATGCATCAAACTTAAAAACCCTCAAAGCTATGACCCCATTAAAATATAGAGAAGTCTTTGTTCTGATAAACCCTCCTTTCATGGACATATACAAATGACATAGATATATGGGGTTTCAAGTATAAGTTGCAATCACAAAATCAACACAAGTTCTTTGTCTCAAATGCATTTAAAATCTACAAAGGACAAACTATGGAACATAAATGACCACAAAAGCCTCAGAAAAACACATGAATAGAAAGCCAAGGGAAAATGAGGCTACGACCTACAATAAAGTTTAGAATCCTCAAAATCTCATGGTATCAATCATAAAGTGCACAACAAAAAACAATGTATGATCATCATTTTTGCACAAATAGAACTCGAATATTGAGATTTCTAAAGGAAATGGAATTAAAAATTAACATTGATGAAAATACATACCAAAAACACTTGTAGAATGTCATCAAAAGAAGCATTAGAATCTAATAAAACCCTCAGAGCATGCCAAAACCCTCATGTTGGCTACGCTTGAAGAGGAGAAGAGAAGCATAATAAAGCAAGCAAGGTGAATTGAAGAAATGAAAGATGCATTTTGTGTTACGGGTTTCCCTACCCTAAAATTTTGATCACATAAAAGTTCTTTTGTGTCTTTATTTCCTTCACAACTTGTTCTAAAAAAATACCCCATGGACATGCTTTCTTAATTTCTTGTTTTTACATCTCCTTTTTTAGTATTAATATTTATTAAGTGATTGATGATTTATCACTTAGTAAGTATTTTTTATTGTAATTCATATTTATTAAGTAAAAAATAATCATTCACTTAATAAATATTAATTATAACGAAAAGTTTTCACAAATGTACTTATTGGTGGAGAGAAATAAGTAAATATGTTTTAAAAGCCAAGTCCAAGTGATGTAATAGGGAATTTATGAGGAAGACCAAGTGTCTAGCAAAGGTTGAGTTAATTTCAAAACAAGAGGAGAGAATCTAGGCATGGTTGAGTCAATATAGGGGACGGTTTGAGCATTTTGAGGAGATTTGATGGTGTAAGTAGTCATGGATAGACTTTTTCTCCATTTTGAAGCCTTTTTGAGTCTTTTATGAAGCTAAAAAGTAGCCATTTTTGTTGAATCTGACCATAGGGTTAAGGCTCCTAATTCCATGCAACTTCCTTGGATAAAGCATAAGTATTGTAAACTTATTGATTGAAGTTAGTTCTCATTATGAAATTTTCTGACACACAGTGACTATGGAGTCCTTGTAGATATTGTATTTTTTGGTAACTCATTTTGATATGTATACTAGTTTATGCCTTGGAGATTAATGATGATTAGCAATTTACCTTCTTAATTTTCTGTCTAATTGTGTACACATGTTTGATTGATGCAAGTGCTTGTGAAACTATCTAAATCCTAGTGGTTATGTCTCATTATAGAACCTTTTGAATAATAATATGTATGTTTTAGGTTGTAAGTTGTGTTGAAATACAAATTTTGTCTAGTTGTGGGATGTTTCTATCCTTCTAGGGATATCAACACTCAAGCCTTCTTATGAAATATTTATGCAAGGAACATGTATAATTGAATTTTGTATGTCAAGCTTTATCATTGATTGAACTGTGTATGAGGATTGCATTACAGGTCTTAAGTAATCATTTGGTGCGTCACCTTAGGAGTAGATTTCAATTTCATGTATCTTTCTTGTTGGAATTATGGAATTTTTTGGACGAGATTTGAAGATTGGTCATTTGAAGATTCATAATTATCTTTCATTGATGGAAACATGTTCATTTAATATGGTTGGAGTGATCGATAAGATCTGTACATGATTGGTAAAGGTAGATACAATTAAGTATGATTGATTGGTGTAAAGGAGATGTATAGGAAGAACAGTTTCTGTCAGATAAATTGGTAGCGGTCGAGTTGCAGAGAAAATTAGAAGATGTGGTCTTAGAGAAGACATTAATAAGGTATGAGGAAGGCATGGTTTTGATCATGATAGCTAATTCAATGTTTTGGTTGAATTATGTTTTTGATGTGGAAGATAGTGTACCTATTGGGTTATCAATCAGAATTTCATGATGAATTAGTTAAGGCGGTGGATCTAAGGTCAAACATCATTTATAATAATGTATATTACATTTGGAGACAACATGTTAGGTATGTTTTATGTTGATTTTGACTAGGTCAATAATTATTTTGTGCCAAATTGGATAAAAAAAAAAGGTCTTAAACCACTTAAGAACACAATATATAAGGAGAGAAAATTAGAAGATGTGGTTTTAGAGAAGACATTGATATGGTATGAGGAAGGCATGGTTATGTTCACAGTAGGTAATTCAATGTTTTGAATGAATTGTGTTTTTGATGTGGAAGATAGTGTACCTATTGGGTCACCGATCATAATTTCATGAAGAATCAGTTAAGGTGGTGGATCTTGATGACATGTAACTGATTGAACGTTTGACAATGTTAAGTTGAAGATAATGCAAGGCATTAAATCAGTTAATGTATTATGTTTTCATTGATGTCAACTTAACATCATCTATACGGTCATGTACATAATGCCAAAGACTTCAGAAAACCAAAAAAGGTTATGCTTTTAGCAATGCATAAAAGTCAAGTATTCACTAAGTAACAAACAACACCAATGGAGTGCACACCAATGGATAGAGAAAAGAAGAATATTCACAGTAACACCTGACAATTAGAACTATAGTGTTTCTCAATGAAGAAAAATCATAGGATGTCCAACGAGCAAAGTCAGAAGGCTACCCAACAAGCTAAAGATAGTGTTGCCCAATGAGTAAAATTCCAATGATGCCCGACGGATGGAGATCATGAAGCTAACTAGAGTCTTACCGATGGAACTGTCAGTTTTCACCGATGACTAACTAAAGTATTGAACGACAAAATAGAAAGTTCATAAAATGACAAAATATCTAGCTGCTAGAGCTAAAAATAGACTTAACTAATTGTCAACTTTGTTTTATTTGACCAGAGATAAGTGATTGATTTAAAGATCATTTATACTGTTGGCAAGAAGATATCTATGAGACAAACTAGGAGTTATGCTTTAAATCTAATTGGCTCAATTGTTTTTCACACCAAGAATCAAGAATCAAGAAACAGTGAATATCATGTCTATATAAGAGACAAGCTTAATTCATTTACGAAAGGGATTAAGGGGAGTGAATAGAAAGAGGATGCTAAAGAGAAACTGACGAAGAACAACTTCATGCAATCTTGATCAAACAAGCTGAACGAAGAGCTAAAGAATTTTACAGACATCGATGAATAGTGAGCACAGCATCAGAAAGTGGAAAGTATGGAGCACAAGGATTAATTGATACATTGGTCAAAGAGGTAATGTACTTAAATAGATCTAAAAATCTGCAATTCAAAGTTGCAATATTAATAGGTCATATTGTTTCAGTTTAACCATTGAAGCATCAAATCTCTTAACTAAGCAAGACTTAACAGTCTTCTATATATTGAGGTACATCTCAAGGAGTGCCAAAAAGGTTGATTCATGAAAGTAGCATTGGACTTTCCTGATACCTATTAACAGTCTAAGAAGGAGGTTGATTCAAGGATGATAGTAATAGATGCCCGATACTAAGTGACAACCTCTATGTATAAAATCCTATAACAAGGTCGCACTTAACAGTGTGTTTGTAACCTTTAATAAGGTTGGCTCCTAATAGGGCTCACTTCAGAAGAGTGAAAATTTGTGGTACCGGTCCCAGTGGTTTTTCCCTTAACAGGGTTTCCACATTAAAAATTCATGTGTTATGTGTGTATGATTCATTTCTTTACTCTCTTTCATCTTACATAGCTAACTCTGGATTGATCGGTATACTCTGCTTATTTACTGATTTTTGGTAAATAGTTATACTACTTATCGGTAATCAAGAAATAATAAGGATTGACAGAGAAAACTGATAGATAGTTATTCTTTAGTAGTATTTCATGGCATGCATCTTGTAGGGACATAATAATCTGAGGTTTCTTGATTGATGGTTAAGTTTGAAGGATAAATTTTTGAGGCCACTGAATCACCCCCCGCCCACTCTTAGTTATTACTAACAATTGGTATCAGAGCTTGTGTGCTTAGAAAGGAAGGTTTCAAGACTTAAGTCAAGATCACAAGATGAACAAACAAGATGTGCCCAAGTTGAACAAAGATAACTTTTCTTCATGGAAAATAAGGATAAGACTCCACTTGTTAGGTATTGGTAATGATGTTACTCAATTCCTAGATACTAAATATGTGTTTCCCATAGGAATATTGAGCACAACTATATGGTCATAGAGCTTTCTTTCTCACTCTCTGATGCTAAATTTGAAGATGTCAAAGATTGCAAAACTGCAAAGAAGATGTGGGACAAACTAAAGCTTGTACATGGAGGTGATACAAATGTTCTGAGAGCCAAGGCAGAAAGCCTTAGAGGAAAGTTTGATGATCTCATAATGAAAGGAGAAAAAATCACATAGTACAGCATAAGAATCAAAGAAGTAGTCAATGCTATATGAGGAGTTGGAGGTACACTTGAAGAGGAGATAGTGGTAAGTAAAATCTTAAGAACCTTACTACTTGCATATGCTATTAGAGTTTTTGCCATTCAAGAAATGAGAGTAGTAGCAAACAATACAATTACTCTTGATAGTTTAATTGGTAGATTGATTTGATTTGAGATGAATAACTTTGATAATGGTGTCTTACCAAACTTAGAGTCTGCATTTAAATCTTCTATGAGACTAAGCAAATCAATTCATAGACACACATCTAGAAGAGATAGTGAAAGTGAAAGTGAAGAAGAAGATCTAGATGAAATAGAAGCACTTATGGCTAGAATAATGCAGAGAGGCAAAGGTAAATACAAAGGTAAGTTACCACTTGTATGCTTTAATTGTAAAGAGATTGGACACTTTACTACAAGATGTTCTAAAAGAAGAAAATAGGACAGAGTTAATGATAAATCTTTTGAGAAGAAATCTGACAGAGGTGATAACAAGGATTATAGAAGTTATCAGAAATTAGAAAGAAGAGATACCTGAGACTACAAGGACAAAGGAAAGAAAGCCAACTACCTAGATGCTTGCAAAGATGAAGATACTGACACTAAACCTAATGAAGACATCGAGATGGTGTTTGTGGCTGTGAAAGATGATTTAGATGAAGATGAAAGGTATGTAGAATTTGCACTCATATCTAAGGTTAGCAAGAATGACATATGGATTATAGATAGTGGTTACACTCACCACATGACCAATGACAAAGAAAATTTTAACACTTTTGAGTATTATAATGGTGTTATAGTAAGAATGGGTAATGATACACCTTGTCCAGTTGAATGTAAAGGAACTATAATGTTGAATAACTTGATTAAATGTGAAAATGCTTATTGGGTAAAAGGATTGAATTATAATCTATTGAGTGTTTCTCAGCTGAATAATTCAGGTCACATAGTAGAATTTGAGAATAAGAAGGAAAAGATCTTCAATGAATCAGGAAGACTGATTGGTACCAGTGAACAGACTAAAGGTAACTTATTCTATCTGAATGATACTAACACCACTTGCTTAATGGATGGAAATGAAGACATATGGTTGTGGTACAAGATATTGTGTCATGTGAATTTTGACAACATGATGAAAATAAGCAGAAAGAGAAATGTAAGAGGCTTATCGATGATGTCAAATCCTGACAACGTCATGTGGAAGAATTGTCAAAAAGATAAGATGACAAAGTCTAGTTTCAAAAGTAAAACCCATACATCTAATGATATTCTAGAATTAGTCCATACTGATCTATGTGTACCAATGAGGACAAAGAGTTATTATGGATATAGATATTTTATTCTCTTTGTTGATGATTGCTCTAGAATGATGACAGTTATGTTTATAAAAGATAAATTTGAAGCATTCAAGATGTTTAAATTGTATAAGGCTATGGTAGAGAAACAAAGTGGTAATGATCTAAAATGTTTGAGATCAGATAGAGGAGGAGAGTTTATATCAGATGAATTCACTAATTTATGTAATGAGCATGGTATAAAAAAATAGGTTTCTACACCAAGGACACCACAGCAAAATGAGATTGCTGAGAGAAGGAATAGATACATAGTTGATTGTTGCATAACACTGATGATAGAGAAAGGAATCACCCAAATCTTTTGGAGGGAAGCTATCAGTACTACTGTCTACACATTAAACAGAGTACAATTTAAGGACACAAAGAAGACACCCCATGAGCTATGGTATGGTAAAACAACCAATGTAAGTTACTTCAAAATCTTTGGTAGTCAATGTTATGTCTTAAAGGATGATAGAAATGGAAAGCTTGACACCAAGAGTGATGAAGGTATCTTTATAGGGTATTCCAAAAAGAGTAAGGATTATAAATGTCTTATAAGGCTTCTAACAAAATTGTTGAAAGTGTAAATGTAAATATAGATGAATTTGTAGAAAAGAATGAGTCGGAAAGCACAAAAGAACCAGAGGACTAAAAAAAGTTTTTATACTTTGAAGAACCCAACACTTGGCTTGAGAAACAGTGCTTATTTCCCAAACAACAGAATGTTGCTACCGACGGTCAGGCTGCAAATACCGACGATTAGGATAATGATCAAAATAATGTGCAAGGTGATGAAGAACAAAATGAAAGACAAAATGATGATCAAGATGATAGACAAAGAGTTATACCTATACTTGTAACATATGTAAGAAGGAACCATCTAGAGATCCAGATCATAGGAGATAAGAAAGCTGGTACAAGAACAAGAAGTAAGTCTTTAAACTCAAATCGTTTAATTTGTGAGTTTGAACCAAAATTTGTCAATGCTACACTTGATAATGAAGAATGGATAAGTGCTATGAATGATGAGATTGAGAAAATTGAGAAGAACAAGACATGGTCACTTGTGCCAAGATTAGATGACAAGAATGTCATCAGTACTAAATAGATATTCAAGAATAAGCTGAATAAGAATGGAGAAGTCATAAGAAAAAAAGCAAGACTAGTATGCAAGGGGTATGCACAAGAGGAAGGTATTGACTATGGAGAGACCTTTGCACCCATTTCTAGGCTAGAAGGTGTAAGAATACTACTTGCTTATGTTGCATTCAAAGGATTCAAGGTATATAAAATGGATGTCAAGTCTCCATTCCTAAATGAAATACTTGAAGAAGAGGTATACATTGAGAAACCAGAAGGGTTTGTTGATCCAGACAAGAGAAACATGGTATGTAGACTTCATAAAGCCTTGTATGGATTAAAAAAATCTCTGAGCCTAGTATGAATGACTTCACTTCTATCTTATAAGTATTGGATTTGTAAGGACTAGTGAAAACAGTAATCTTTACTTGAAGGAAGATACTGATGCTAACACTTTGATTACTGAAATATTTTTTGATGAAATAATATTTCGAGGCAATGATATGCTATGCAAATCATTTTCAAAGGAGATGAGTAAAGAGTTTGAGATGTCTTTGTTTGGAGAAATCAAGTTCTTTCTTGGTCTACAAATCATGCAATAATGTGAAGGTATTTTCATTACACAGTCCAAATACATTAAAGAGGTCCTAAAAATATTCAAGATGGAAGATTCCAAACTAGTTGGATCACCGGTGGCTATTGGATGTAAGTTGACAAAGGAGGACAAGACAACAGAGATAAATTAGACTTTGTATAGATCAATGATTAGAAAAATCATGTATGTTGTACACACTAGACTAGATATTGCACATGCAGTAGGAATAGTTGCAAGATTTTCTGCTAACCACAAGGATTCACATATGACTATTGTGAAAATAATTTTAAGATATCTAAATAATACTGAGGAATATGGCTTATGGTATAGAAGAGAAGGCAAATTTGAACTTAAGGTGTTTACCGACGCTAATTGGGTTGGAAATTTTGATGACCGGAGGAGCACAACTAGAGGAGCATTCTTTATGGGTGATAGACTTGTCACATGGATAAGCAAAAAGAAAGGATGCATCTCTCAATCTACTACAAAAATAGAGTATGTTGATGCTGTTGTAAATTGCTCAAATATTGCATGGATCAAACAGTTACTGGAAGGTATGCATATGAAGATCTTAGAAATAGTAATTATCTATTGTGATAACACCAGTGCAATAAACATTTCCAAGAATCCAGTCATGCATGCTAAGACTAAACACATTGCTATCAAGTATCACTATTTGAGAGAACAAGTTCAAGCAAAGGAAGTGACACTTGATTATGTGCAATCCAAAGAACAATTGGCTGATATCTTCACCAAGCCACTGCACAAGGATACATTTGAGTACTTGAGAAAAACACTAGGGGTCAAACCCTTGTCTACCAGTTAGTAAACTAATTGAAGCCTGCATCAACCTACATATTATCAAAATATCAATAATGTTGATGCAAGCAAAGAGATGAACCTCAAAGGCTACATCTATATAAAGACAATTATATATCAGCACTGAGCACTAGAGCATATTACTGATGGATAAGGTAAATTCAAGGAATATATTATGGATGGAGAGAAATGAGTGTTTGACATGAATGTCAAATATTTGTAAAATATTTGTTTGGCATCATTTTTAAAGGGAGAGAAATTATCCATATTATCATATCTTTCTAGAAAGGGAAAGAGATTATCCACTATCACATTACTCCAACAGGGAGAGATTATATCCTTAGGGAGATAAATCATATGGAAAGATTGTACGCAGGGAGAGTTGCTGACAAGAGAAAAAGACATCAAAAGAGAAGAACAGTCAAGGGAGATAAATTGACACAAGGAGATAACACAACACATCAGAAGATAGAGAGCTACAAGAATCAAATCTAAGCTAAAATGGAGCTTACCAATGGTCATACATTTATAGGTGATCAGAACAAAAAGATTGGTAGTTTGATGAATCTCAACTATTGTATTTCATATTGTATTAGAAATAGTATAGTATGATAATATAATATGTTTCCATCAATACCAAAGGGAAAGATTGATGACATGTAACTGATTGAATGTTTGACAATGTTAAGTTGAAGATAATGTAAGGCATTAAATTATCTAATGTATTGTATTGTCATTGATGTCAACTTAATATCATCTGTACGGTTTTGTACATAATGCCAAAGACTTCAGAAAACCAAAAAAAGGTTATGCTTTCTGCAATGCATAAAATTCAATTATTCACTAAGTAAAAAACAACACCGATGAAGTGCACACCAATGGATAGAGAAAAGAAGAACAATCACAGTGATACCCAATGATTAGAAGTATATTGTTTCCTGATGAAGCAAAACCATAGGATGCCCGACAAGAAAAGTCAGAAGGTTGCCCGACGGGCTAAAGATAGTGTTTCCTGACGAGTAAAATTCCAATTATGCCCAAAAGATGGAGATCATGAAGATAATTAGATTCTCATCGATGGAACTGTAGGTTGTCATCGACGACTAACTGAAGTGTTGACTGATGGAACAGAAAGTTCAAAAAATGAAAAAATATCTAGCTGGCAGAGCTAAGAATAGACTTAACTAGTTGTCTACTTTGTTTTATTTGACCAGAGATAAGTGATTGATTTAAAGATGATTTGTAGAGTTGGCAAGAAGATATCTTCAAGACAAATAAGGAGTTATGCTTTAAATCTAATTAGCTGGATTGTTTTTCAAATTAAGAATCAAGAATCAAGAAATTGTGAATATCATGTCTATATAAGAGACAAGCTTAATTCATTTATGAAAGGGATTAAGGGGAGTGAATAGAAAGAGGATGCTGAATAGAAACTGATGAAGAACAACTTCATGTATTCATGATCAAACAAACTAAAGGAAGAGCCAAGGAATTTTGTAGACACTGACAAACAGTGAGCACAACATCACAGACCAGAAAGTATGGAGCACAAGGATTAATTGATACATTGGTCAAAGAGGCAATGTTTTTAAATAGATATGAAAATATTCAATTCAAAGTTGCAATATGAATAGGTCATATTGTTTTAGTTTAACCATTCAAGCATCAAGTGTCTTAACCGAATAGAACTTAACAGTCTTCTATATATTGAGGTACATCTCAAGGAGTGCTAAAAAGGTTGATTCATGAAAGTAGCATTGGAATTGCCCGATACCTATTGACAGTCTAAGAAAGAGGTTGATTCAAGGATGGTAGCAATAGATGCCCGATACTAAGTGACAATCTCTATGTATAAAATCCTACAACAAGGTTGCACTTAACAGTGTGTTTGTAACCTTTAATAGGGTTGGCTCCTAACAGGGCTCACTTCAGAAGAGTGAAAATTTGTGGTACCGGTCCCAGTGGTTTTTCCCTTAACAGGGTTTCCATGTTAAAAATTCATGTGTTATGTGTGTATGATTCATTTCTTTACTGTCTTGCATCTTACATAGCTAACTCTGGAATGATCGGTATACTCTGCTTATTTCTTGAGTTTCAGTAAATAGTTATACTGCTTATTAGTAATCAAGAAAGAATAAGGATTGCCAGAGAAAACTGACAGATAGTTAATCTTTAGTAGTATTTCATGGCATGCATCTTGTAGGGACATAATAATCTGAGGTTTATTGATTGATGGTTAAGTTTGAAGGATAAATTATTGAGGCCACTGATTCACCTACCCTCCCCCCCTCTCAGTTATTACTAATATATCTAAGTTTAGATATCATTTATTCTAATGTATATTACATTTGGAGATGACATGTTAGGTATGTTTGATGTTGATTTTTAGGAGGTTGATAAGTATTTTGTGTCAACTTGGATAAAATGTTTTTAGGTCTAAAACCACTTAAGAACACAATATATAAGGAGAGATAGGGTTGTGATTGTATTTTCAAGTGCAACAATTAGAGATTGAAGAAGTATATATCAATATAATATCAGAGAGAAAAGGATCAGAATGGATCTAATATGAAATTAGTGTCATTCTATAGATCATTGTTACTATTGTTTTCCTGACAGTTACAATAGGTTAAATTCCTTAATCGGTTAGATCCTAACAGGTCTTTATTGTAAATCCTTTAACAGGGTAACTTATTTATTGAAGGTTTAAATCCTCTAGCAAGGTAGACTCTAACAAGTCTTTTGGTACTTCTAAAAAGGTATTAGTCTCTTTTAATAGGGTGAACCCTAGAAAGGGTATTGTAGCTTCTAACAGGGCAACCATTTTTACCACAGTAAGGTTATTTTTGGATGTTATCCTCACCATGGTTTTTTCCCTCTAACAAGGTTTTCCACATGAAAAATTTGTGTCATATGTGATTCTTTTGTGGATGTTTGGTTTTTTTTACTTCTATTTGATGTTATTAGTTGCATGGCTCATTAGTTGGAAGTTGTTGATTAGATTTATTAGATTGGTGGTAAAATTTCTTAAGTACTTGTGTACATTGATTCACCCCCCCCACCCCTCTCAAGGCTTGTTCATACTAACAATTGGTATCAGAGCATAGTTCCTCTTGATATTAAGCTTAATCACTTTAGAAAAAGATCCCTAATAATCAACATGGAGAGTGAAAGTTATGAGAAACAACTTGATGATGCAAACAACATAATCAATTAAATAAAATAAAATCTTAGGAACTCCCTTGAAAAAATAAGAGAACTCGATGAGAAACTAATGGAAAGTCAAGATTGCATTGAGAAACTGTCTGAAGAAAGTGTGTCTAAAGAATATAAAGAAGCAATTTCAAAACTAATGGATAAGAACAATGGACTTAAAGAAGAGGTGGCCAATCTGAAAAGAGAGCTTGAAATTCAGTCTATCAGGATGTGTGAAGATCTTGAAGGAATGAGAGTTGATGAAGATACAAATAAATTTATTGAAGATGCCCTAAAATCTAAAGATGAAACCCTAACTAAAAATTTGGAGAAACTATTCAGATCGGAGCAAGAAATAGTTGTATTAAATGAACACTTACATGACACAAATGATGAGAATATTGACATCACAAGAGAGAATGAGGGATTGAGGAAAGAGAATGATAAGCTTAAATAAGAGCTTAAAGTTTTTAATAATCTACTGGAGAAATTCAATAAGAGTTTTGCTAAAATTGATGAAAAGCTAGCTAAGTAGAAGAGGAATGGAGAAAAAAAGGTCCAGGTTTCTCAAACTTTGAATTTGGTGAATCATCTAGCACTAAGGACATCAATTTAGGAGACAAATCAACTCCCAAGGTGAACAATAACACTGGTAAGAGAAGGTATTAATTGGTATGTTTTAATTGTCATAAGGAAGGTCATATTGCTAATGTATGTTGGTTTAAACCTATTGGTACTAATGTTATACCTAGAGGTCCCACTACTAGATTAGATAATTCCTATGGTAGAGGTGATAACTACTATACTAGATCTAATTCATTTCAAGTAACTTGTTATTACTGTATAGTTTGAAAATGGAAGCACTGCCATAGGAGACTGGTTTAGTCTTTTGAGTGAGTGGTTTGGGGTCATGACAAGCACCTCTGAATGGGTTCCTAATCTTGACATGGCTTCCCCCCCTGACCTTCCTTTCTAAACTCCATTTTATGACCTGAATTCTGCATTTTGGGTCTCTGACCTGTGATCCTGGGATCTGAGGACAGGGTCAACCTTTCAGGACTAGATCAACCTTGACCCTACCCTAGGATATGGTTGACCTAAACCTTTTCCTAGGATAGGGCCAACCTCGGCCCTATCCTAGGGTCCCAAACCTAGAATCCCATAGATTCCTAGATGTCGATCTTCACAAAAAGTTTTCTCCCGCTTTCGGGTCGACTGTTTCGGGTTCTGAATTGGTTGATTCCTAAATTATATTTAATATAGGTCCTCTCCTAGGGGTAAAGGCTTAAATGATGATTTAATTATCCTATGTAGGCCTCCTTAGGAGATTGTGCCCTAATTTCATATAAAAGGGGGCCTTCTTCTCTCATTCTCTCTAAGCATGAATAACCTCTATCAAGCAATTGAAGTCTTCTAATCAAGCATCAAGCATCCCTATGAAGTGAAGTCCAAGAAAGAAATTGAGAAAGATTTGAAGTAAGCATCCATCATTCTCAAGTATCCATTTGCATGAAGGAGATCCATTCGAGGCCATTGAAGGATTCAAGCCAAAAAATGCCCTTTTGGTGATCTCTCCATCCATCTTCTTCCAAAGCCCTTGTCAAGTTCAAGAATCCATTCAAGACTTGGTGTTGGAGATCTACAAGAAATAGATTGAAGACATCCTTCCATTCTACATTTCATGTTTTGAAGCATACTTGTGGATCCATGGATTCGAATCTGCCACAAGGACATTACAAGCAAGGTGAATTTATGTGTTTACTTTGTTTATCTCTGCAATTTCAATTATATTATAAGGTTAATTCCA
>MU223283.1:404891-427615 GCA_018584345.1 Thuja plicata | reverse complement strand
ATTAACTCTAGATCCAAGGTTTACAACTTGACCTTGATCTTTAGTTAGATATGTTTTAGATCCATTAGGATGCTTTAAAACATTTACAATATGCTTGCTTGACCCTTAAGTTAAGATTTAAAATAAAGAAAAACTCTATAAATAGAATTACATTGCTTTATCTAATGTGTAAAATTAGATCCACTTTGTGTGGGTTCTTTAACTAACTATCAGTTCTGATGGTCGGGATACTCTGTCAGTTTGTCAGTTTTCTTCTTTGTCAGTGTTCCTTACTTGAACTATTCATTGGGTATGCCTTTTCTTCTTCGTCGGTGATGTTCTCAAAACTATATCATTAGTTATGCTTATTGTCAGTAATTTCTATACTTAGCATTTTCATGTTAGACATTTTGTCCTATTAGGTATGCTTGTTGTCCGCTGGTTATGCTTGTTGTTTGTCAGTTATGGTTACTGTCCGCTGGTTATGCTTATACCAATGACCTTTATCATGTTTTTTTCTTTAAGTATACTAATGGAAAAACTTAATGTCATCAATCTCCCCATTTGACATTAGTATCAAAAACTGATATGTGCAACATACTTGATGCATTAGTATGTACACCTATGTATACTTCTTCCTTAGTCATGAAATGACTCCCCCTATGCATATGTCAGTAAGTGTAAGTTTATGTACATTTCTATCTTTGTTGTACATACATTATACATATCCTCATATAGTATTTTGTACATATGTATACATTCCTCCTTTTTTGATAACGAGGGCAAAGGTACTTACATATTTTCAAAAATGTGAGAGTGTGAGGCTTTGATTTCCTCCATCATTTTCTCCCATTTCTCCTTTAAATTCTCAAGAGCCAAATGCTCAAGTGATATCCTCATATGCATATCATATATGTTGTCTACCATAGACATCTCTGGTGTCGTGATTAGATTTCTTGCATTTGTAATACGTTGTTGCAGAGTGGTGAGGTTTGGAAAAGTTTAAGCTTGAAGCTCTGTAACCTCATTTCTAAATTGAGTCTCAGCATCCCATATTTCTTGTCTCAAATCTGTTTACCTCTGTTATCTTTTCATGATGCAGCTTTATAGTGTTTGCATCAGAGGTTAAACTCAGTGCACTAGCTGTTAGATCTAAATCTAATTGTGACAACTTTTCACTATTTTCTTTAGTGAAATTTTCTAATGTGCATAATTTTTGAACTAAGGTAATAGCTTCAGCAATCATAGGTTCTAATTCACTTGCTAGTTCAGATAGATTTACCTTGTTCTCTACCACTTCTTGGTTGATATTCTCAATTAATTTGTGTTGATACTTCATCTCTGCATGTTCTTCCATTGCCTTCTCTACATCTACATTCTGATTTATGATGGCATCGATAAGAACTGCTATTTGTTCTATGACTAATGTGTTATCTTCAATTTTGACATCTGGAACAAGTTGATGTATAATATCTCATGCATGTTCAAGTGCTTGGGCTTCCCTATGTGCCTTTCTCATTTTGTCTTGAATTGCCTTTCTTTGACACATCACTCCAAACTTTTGAAGTGTTTCAATATCTAAAGTAGATACATCCCACTTGGGTATTTTTATTACCTCATCAAGTGTGATAGCCAAGATATCTTTATTCAATGCCTTTTTCTTTTTCTTCTTTGGTTGGGTGGTAGATTGGTGTACTACCATTTGTAAACCTTGAGATTGGATTGATTTGGTGTTGTGAGGGTCAAGAAGATGAAGCATCTTGTTGTTTCTGATCTGAGTCCACCAGCTGGGTCTATGAAGACATCTCCTCATTTTTCTTGGGTGTATCAATAGATTTATCTTCTTTTTCTTCCTTGCTTTCATCATTTTTTTACTTTTTCACTCTTTTCTTTCTCTTCATCCTTTCTCAATGTTTCATCTATTTTGTTATCTGTTCCTTTGTCTTTTTCAATAGACACTTCTTGCTGAGTGTCGGTTGCATCTTTCATTTCTATATCTGTATCCTTTTGAATATTTGATGCATCTTTATTTTCATCATTACCCATGTCCTTGGGTATATCATCATCTTTCTTAGATGATTTCTCCTGACTTGATTCAATATCACTAGCATCAATTAATATATTCATGTTTGTCAGTATATTAACTTCTACAGTGTTAATAGTTGCATCTTGTCCATCGGTATTGCCCTATGCAACATTTATATCTTCATATTTTTGCACTTCTTCTATAGGTTCTTTTCCTGTAATATCATTGACAATGTTATCTAACCATGATTCATCATTGATATCATCAGTTATGTTACCTTTTATTGTCAAATATTCTTTGGTAACTTCTTCTTCTTTTCTCAAGTCAATATGAATTGGACTTGGTGGATTTTGACTATCCTCACTTTGAGTGTTGTGAAGAGTAGTTTCTGGCCATACTTCATCTACAATGTCAGTATGTTTGGGGCCTACTGGATCACTCTCTTCTCTATCCAATTCCATAGATGAGTCATCTTGTACATCTTTAATGATGATTTGTTCTTTCTCTGGGCTAGCTTCCTTAGTGGGATTTTTGAGTATCTTGCACCACTTTTTAATGCTATTTTGATCAAGATCAATTATCTTCCCCTTGAGAAATTCATATGCTCTCATTTTTTGTGAGAATTATTTTTCATACTTCTTCATCATCTCAGTAATTTCTTCCTTATCTATATCAGGAGGCATAAGTGTTACAAGTATTCTTTCTCTTATTTCCTTTTCCTGATGTAGTGCAAAAGTCCATCTGGTTGACAATCTCTATGATAGTTCTTTGGGAACATCATATTTTGAGAATTCAAGTGGAACATAATGATGTTTTCACATTTTTTCAATTATTTCATCTTCAATCTTATTTTGATCCTCTGTACTAAATTTTAACCATTTCCTAATGTTAGGATCAGAAATAGACTGTGATTCTAAAATATTCTTGCATATTTTATTAATTGTTGTAGGGACCAAAGGTTATTTTTCCATTTTTATCTCTACATCAGCTTCATCCATAGTTGATTCTTCTAGATCCTCTCTAGTTCTAGTCAGCTTCCTCCTTTTGGTCTATTTTTCTTTTGGAGGAGCTGGTTTTCTCTTCTATATCCTCACTTTTCCTTTTTGTAGTGGTGAAGGAGTTGACTCTTTTGCAGTCTGGCTTCTTGTTCTTGAAGCGGCTATTTTTCTTTCTCTTTTGGGTGTAGGAGGAGGTGGAGAATCTGACTATGTACCCTCTAAGTCATTATTTTCTTCTTCTTCACTAATAGGTGACTGTCCTCCGATTTTTTCCTCCTTGCCCTCTGTTTCCTCTTCACCTTCTTGTGTAACTGCAAATTGTTTGGTTAAGTTTTTAACCATCTTGTCCTTTTTAATTTACAATCTTCTTGACAACAAGATCTTTCTTGATCTTTTTTTTGGCTTCCTCATAGGTGCCAAATATTGCTTTCTTGTTGTCAATTGGTTCATTCAATAGTGCCTTGATGCACTCATTGGCTTGTCCTGTTTTGATCTCATACTCTAAATGTGAAAGCCAGGACTTCCTAGGTACTACTGCTTGGATATAAGTCAAATTAGTATCTACCATAAAACATATGTCCTCTTTGTTTTCTTCTATCAAAATTTCAAGTATCCTTGTTCTATCTTGCAAAATTTCCTTAATGCTTTTGAAATACTCATTCATTATATCATCAAAGTATGTTCCTAGTGACTCTGTATGCTCACATATCTATATGGTTACAGGTCTGCTTGTATCCCATACCACTTTGCCTATGGAAGGAAAGTACTCTTCAAAGTAAAAGAATATGCACATAATGAGGGAACCAAACTTACAAGTGTTTGTTCTTGAAGATCTTATGGTGTTCATGTTCTCCTCACGTTGATTCAACGGGATCTTTGCAAGATCCATCTTCTTTCCTTGTTTGATGATTTTCAATGCTGTGCTCATAGTAGTGCTTGATATGTTATTCATTTTTCTTGCCTGGAAGATTTTTTACCCTACCACACATGCACTAAACATGAGTTCTATGTTGGTGATAGTGTTGACCTTGAGAGATCTTTTGTCTAATTTTGCACCAGTTAGCTGTTCTACTTCCTTTAGAGATGGGTGCTTGTAAGCTTGCGATTTTTCAATTGTAGGATGTCTAGTAACTACATGAATAACATCCTTTTTTATTCATTTTGGCTTACTAAGCCATAAAGTCTGGTTATGCATTCTGCGGAGAACTATCTTTATCTATTCTATTTTGAAAACTCTGGGAAAGTGTAATGCATTCATGAGTCCTTTCACTTCTAGATGCTTGTACTCTTCTTTCAGGTTTCTAGCTTCATCACATAGTGCCCTATAGGCATTATCTAGGTCTAGATCTCCTAATTCCAAGATTTTATAGTGTATATAGGACCTTACATCTTCTACCAGTAAAAACCTAGGTGGGATTCTAGAGAATGCTTGAGAATCATCAGGTTGTGATGTGATTTCTGGGTGGAGCTTGTATTTTGGTTCAACACAAGTGCCTCTGCTGACAAGCTTGATCATTTTCTTCTTATCTTCCTTCAACTTTTTGACTCTTGAAGTAGATGCCATCGTGTTTCAAAAATTTAGGGCTTTTCATAATTTAAACAATGGGGTTGGTGAATGCAGGTACTTACTAAATCTCTGTGATTGCTCGTGAATCCTCTGAGTGGTGTTAGAATCTTACTGGAGTTGCTCTTGAATTTTTCTCTTCAATCACTCTATTGGGCTCTCTTGGTTTCTCAAGAATCATGAGTTCAAAATGAGTTCAACCATCAATCTTTTATAACTTTTGTGCCCTAAGTTGTCATTAATGCTCACCAAATCATCAATATACAAAGACTGAGTTCATTGGTTGAGGCATAAATAACATCTTTAGTGTAGGCATAAAGTGTCAGGGTTGCCAGCAACTTTGATGACTTCACCGATGATTATCAGTAAAGTGGCGAAGACAACTTTCATTAGCTCAAGAATAATTGATGTCCATTGGTTTACACTTAGCCACTTGGGTTTTGTGTAATGACTGATACATTTTGGTAAGTAGTGTCAAATTTTTTTGTGTGTTTTCACCGATGCATATTGGTACCCAATAACTAATGGTTGTTTTTCAATAACATTTAAAAGTGACTATATAGTGCATCTTTAATAATGTTGATTTGTCTATATGATCAATATGTAGATGGAACCGATGCATAATATAACTTTTCATAATGCAATTCCATACTTGTGTAATTTAGTTGGAAATGGTGATGCCACCAGATCCAATGGATGGGGCATCATCATTTGCATTTCTTGTTCCACCACCTTCAGTGTTTGTGGCTTTTACCCACATCTTTTTTCTCATCTTCTTGATGTCATTAGTGGTATTTCTATTGGGATAAGTACTTGCTTCTATCAGTCGGTCTTTGCAATCTTTTATCACATGTCCAACCTTATGACAATGTAAACATGCCATTCCAGGATTGAACCATCCTCTTGGTTTTCTAGTCCATTTTCTCATATAGTTAGCAATAATATGACCATACCTTCCACATGTTGTGTGGTTTACTCATGTGTTATAGTCCCAAACATATGAGTTACCTTTTCTTGTTGGTTTGAAGCCATTATCAAGTTCTTTTGGTGTCCATGCCTTCTTATTCTTTTGCCATCATTCCTGATATGTATGTCCATTTATTTTGCACGTAAGACAGTACTTTTCCATATAGGTTTCCTTCTTTGGATTTGTCACATTGGATATGCATTCATATGCCTTGTGTCCTTGCTTGTGATATTTATAGCAATTAACAATGAAAGTAGATTTTGATTAAGGAATACCTTTCATTTTGTTTCTACAAACATTTGAGGTGTGGCTTATTTTTCCATAGTGATTGAATGACAATTTCTTGTTTCTTAGAGTTGCATATACATTCTTTTGATTTGATTGATTAGATGAATCTCCATTGTCAGTGTAACCTATTCCTGTGTAGTTGTTGAATCTTCTTTGACCGTCAAGGAAATCATCCATTCTTTTGTTGCTATCTTCAGCTTTCTTGATCAATTCATTGTGCTAATTTTGAATTCTGGCTTCATGCTTTAGCTTCTCATTTTCTTCCCTTAACTCACTGATGATCTATATTCTTTCAATGATTTCATTATTTATTCTATTTTCTTCTTGAATCATAAGAATAATCTGGTTGGTAATCTCATGGTGATGCTTAGTAAGTCTTTGAATCTCTGATTCTTTTTCTTATATATTTTCTGTTATTTTCCTCCTATCATCAATAGCCAATTTTCTCTTTGATTCAGCTTTTCTTGAATCATTCATGACATCAATCATTTTTACCATATGAGTTTCTTGACTGATTTGCAACATTTTGATTTTCTTTGTCAGATGTAGATTGACTTCTTGTAGACTTGTGATCTCTTCTACTGATGTGTCTGAAGCTTTGCTTGTTGATGATTCAACATTGTTGAAGTAATCTGGGATCTCCTCTTCTTGATAATATTTTTCATTAAGCCTATTTGCCATGATCTTTCTTTCATCAAGAAACTTTCTCATGCTTACTCTCGCCTCTTTATACTACTCATAGTAAATCTGAATTTGCAATTGCTCATTCTCAATATTCTTGTCCAATCTATACTTTTCCATTGTGTGGATATTTTCTCTTAAGTCTTTAAGCTTTTCAAGAAAGAGAATTATCTCTGATATGAATTGTTGGAATTATTGGAATGATGTACTGAGAGGGGAGGGGTGAATTAGTACCTCTAAAACTTTTTATGTGATTGGCCCATTAACCTTTGTGTCATCAAATTTGTATATACCTATCTATCTGTTCATCTTTTGCTTATGTATGTGTAATCATAACATAAGTTCTTTACATATATAAACATTCATGAAAACAAATAACACATAACACATGATATGATATCGCAGAAAACTCCTATTAGGAAGTAAAAATTGCAGTGGGGATGTCTACCCACAAAACTTCACTATCTGCAGATAAGAAGGGAGCTGATAAAGGCTTACAATTGATAACTTATGATGATCTACCCTATTAGGAGTATTAGAGTGGATACCTATTAGGATCCACTTCATTTGAAGCTTTAGCAACACCATTAGGTGTGCACTCTATTAAAAGATTTATCAAAGAACTGTTAAGTCCACCTTCTACAAAAGGATTTCTATTGTGATGCACTTGTTAGAATGCAACTACAATATAAATGTTGGTCTGATAGTGAATGAAATCTCTAATTTTTGATAAAAGATCATTTATAGCTTATAATGTATGTATGTAATCACCTTGAGTGATTGAGTAATACCTTGTCTCTACTCATCGGTAGCCTTCCTGTGTTCTTGATAACTGCTATGATCTGTTTTTGAACTTTGCATGAATTCTATTCTTCTACTTAGATGCTCTCCATGGCTACTATCATTTTCTAAATTATTACAAGTCTCTTGAATTACAAATGACAGAACATCTATTTATACTAGTTTCTAGCTCTATTCTTGATTCATGCTTTTCAAATTAACTCTAGATCCAAGGTTTACAACTTGACCTTGATCTTTAGTTAGATATGTTTTAGATCCATTAGGATGCTTTAAAACATTTTCAATATGCTTACTTGACCCTTAATTTAATATTTAAAACAAATTAAAACTCTATAAATAGAATTACATTGCTTTATCTGACGTGTCAAATTAGATCCACTTTTTGCGGGTTCTTTAACTGACTGTTGGTTATGATGGTTGGGCTGCTTTGTCAGTTTGTCAGTTTTCTTCTTCGTCAGTGTTCCTTACTTGAACTGTTCATTGGATATGCCTTTTATGCTCTGTCGGTGATATTCTCAAAACTGTATCATCAGTTATGCTTGTTGTAGGTAATTTCTATACTTAGCATTTTCACGTTAGACATTTTGTCCTGTCGGGTATGCTTTTTATCTGCTAGTTATGCTTGTTGTCTGCCAGTTATGCTTACTATCCACCAGTTATACTTATTGTTCATCATCTATGCTTATACTGATGACCTTTATCATGTTTTTTTTCTTTTAGTATACTAATGGAAAAACTTAATGTCATCAAAAGGGACATGGATGTCCAAAGGTATACTGAAGAATTCCACAAGTTAGATATCAGAGTTTCTCATGATGAAGAAGATGAAGAGAAAGTAGAAAGGTACATGGGTGGATTCAGATTAGTTTGAATACACCCAACACTATGGAAGAGTTTTATAAGTTGGATACCATGGTTGAGGACAAGTTGAGAAGAAAACAAGAGAGACAAGGAGGTGGAAGCAGATGATCAAATGGGGGCAGAGGTGGTAGATCCAATGAAGGACAAGGACAAGGTGAGAAAGGCAAGGATCCTATGGTAGATCAGAGAAGTGGACAAAGAGGTGGTGGAATATTTGGTGTAGGTAGAGGCAACAACACCTTCAATGGAAAATGTTACAACTCTAGAGAGGAATGGCATCCTTTCTACAAGTGTCCATTTAAATATATAAGGAAGTATGATAGGATAGTGACTATAACACAAGAGGAAGAGGAAAACAAAGACAAATTTGAAAGAATTGAGATAGGACCATATACTGAAGGAGACTTTCTCATGTTGAGAAAGGGAGAAGCAATACAAAGGAAAGAAGAATCAGAGGTATCCATCTTTAGAACTCATTGCAAGAGTGAAGGTAAAATATATAAATGATAATTGATTCAGGGTCTTTTTATAATTTAGTTTCTTATGAAATGGTTAAAAAACTAAATTTGCAGAAGTTTCCTCAATATAGCATACCTTATAAAACCTCTTGGGTAAGTGATGAACAAAGTTTTGTGATTAGAGAACAAGCATATGTTAATTTTTAAATTGGTGACTATAATGATAGGGTATTGTGTGATATTTCTCCAATGACTTGTCATGGTATTTGGGGAGACATTGGCAGTATTCAATAATAATTATTCATTATAGCTTTGAAAATACTTATGTGTTCCATAAGGATGGTAGGGTATTCAATCTTAAACCTTTGGAAAGTAGTATTGCTAATGAAAGAAAGATTTTTTTGCTTTGGAAGAAAGGAGTATTTGGATTTGCAGGTGCATGCAAAGGTCATATTTTAGGAGAAGGATTAGAGGACTAAACATTCATTATTGGTACTAAACACAAAGTGTGTTGATGTGGAGAAAAAGGGGATAGAGTGGTGAGACAATTGGGTGACAAAGGGTTTCTTGGTAGGGACAGTTTTGTGTCGTTTAGTACAACCAAAGGATAAATTTGGAGACCTATCCATGGAGTGTAGAAAGATGGTTTATATGAACCTTGAAATGATGGAGAAGGAGCAGCATAGGCAGTCTGGTTATAATTATCCTAGACAACACGTGTGAAATGGTATCAAGCATGGTCTTGATAATATGTTTTCTTTTCATGTTTCTAACCAAATTATTGTAGGGTAAAAAGGATGAGGTGGAGATTTTTCCCAAGGAAGACAAGGTTTCATGATTCCATCAAGGAAGATTGGGGGTGTGAAGACAAGGCCCAGGCCCTTAACCTTTTGGGGTAAAATTTCTTCTTCACCCGGGGAGTATGGTGCAAGAGCACCCAAAGACATGAAGACAATAATGACACCAGGGACTCAATTATAATGTTTTAAGGCCTATAATTGCATTTTATTGTAATAATTTGAACAAAATTGTAAAGTGTCCTAACGGTCACCATAGGACCAAATTATGAATTTCCTAGGAGTACATAAGTCCTTTGAGTAAGGAATTTGATCCATTTTGGATCCATTATAAATAAAGGGGGATTAGATTTAGATGTTTAATAAAGAGTTTTAGTTTAAATTTTCAAATACCAATGGCTAGTTTGGCTTTGGAGGGAAACCATGAAAAACTATGTAATTAGGGTTCGTTAGCCATCCAACTAATTTGGATCAGTTGGGGAAGTTGTGTGAAGGCTATATATGCCTTTAAATGATGGAAAAGTAAAAATTTAAATTTAAAAAAAAAGTACGGACTGTACGGACAGATTGGGAAATTGAATAAAAATTCAAGTTTTTCCTTGCAAATCTTATTGTTTTCAATGCTTTGTTGATTGTTTTGGATTTTTAAAAGAGTTGTGGATGATAGAAGAGAATAATAACATCATTTTTCATCTGTATTGAATTATTTTATAATCTATTTTTCTTCAGATTTGGAAATTTATTGTAGGTGGTCATTTTAATGCATTGAAACAACTCCATTTTGGTCTTTTTAATGATAATGGGCCATCCAATGAATGTATTTTATATTTATCATTTAATGGACCCTATGTAACATATTTATCATGTTACTAACCATTTGGATGCAGGAGGAGTTGATTTAGTGGGTGTACACCATAAGGAAGAGTGGGAAAAGGGCATGAAATTGATGTCATAAGTGTAGCAGCAACATATACAGCTTAAGGAGGGTATATTTTTATTTGAAAAAGAAAAGGCTCATGATAAATAAATTTTGAAGATAGAAGGAGGAGTTTTGGAAATGAGTTTTGGGTTGTTTTTAAGAAGGCCCTAGTTTTAAAGGCCTAGAATGAGCAATTTGGGGCTTTTAGGTATAGAAATCCTATAGGGTTAAATTGACTTCATATTTCTCTAATTGGGACCATATTAAAACCCTTTGAAAAGTGGTAAGGTTGGGTGTTAACTCTGTAATAGGGTTCCTTTGTAAAAGTGACCTATTAGGTCTAGGCAAGAAAGTGGAAACAACATTTTTGGGGATTGATTCTCCAAAAAAATTGCATCATGTTTTGACATATGTTGAAAAACATGTAAAATGGTATCCTAATCCACCATTATATTCTGGAGTGTTTTGAAATTTTTTGAAGAAAAGTTCAAAAAATAGTGAAAATAAGGCTACAAGGATTCCTAGGCATACTAAGGCTAGAGAGTGGATTTGAGGGTTGGAGTCTTTTTAGAGGGTTGTAACCTATTGGAAGAAGTTTTAATTTGGGTTTAAATATGTTCTAAGGTGTTGGAGGTAGTGGATAGGTCTCTTGTTTCATTCTTCCCTTTTGGAGCCATTTGAGTGCACTTGGGGAGCCTTGGTTCATCATCCAACTTTTACATTTGAAAGTCATTAGGAGACCTTAGTTGTGTACATCCACTTGCCTCTAGATCAAATATTCATGCTAAAATTCATTGAATTCTGAAAAAATACTCTCTAAGGATGTCTTTAACATAATGTAATTATGATATGTACTTGAAATCCTTTGTCATTGTTGACAGAAAGGGGGAGATAGATGTGAGATAGATGTGTATGGGGAGATAGATATGATTTGAAGCATGTATAGAATAAGGGGGAGTATGAGTTGAATGAATCAAATTTTGTACTAGTACTATTCATACAATATAGGTCAATACTTATTGATTTATGCATGGAAATTTTTTGAATTCATACGGAGTTTTTTCCATCAATGCCAAACAGGGAGATTGTTGTCGTTATGGTAGTTTTTGGAGGAGATATCAAGATCGATCATTTGAATATTCATAATTGGTTTTAATTTATGGAAACATATTAATTTATTATTATTGGAGAAAATGGTAAGATCTGTACATGAATATTAAAGGCATATATAGTTAACTGTGATTGATTAGTGTACAAGAGATGTATAGGAAGAACAGTTTTAGTCATAAAAATTGGTAGTGGTCAAGTTGCAGAGAAAATTAGAAGATGCATTATTAGAGAAGATGTTAATATGATATGAGGAAGGCATGGTTCTGATCACGATAGCTAATTCAGTGTTTTGAGTGGATTCAATTTTTTATGTGGAAGACATTGTACCTATTGGGTCACCGATCATAATTTCATGATGAATCAGTTAAGGCAGTGGATCTAAGGTTGGCTATAATTTATGTTCATGTATATTACATTTGGAGATGATGTTTTAGGGATGTTTGATGCTGATTTTGAGGAGGATGATAAGTATTTTGTGCTGACTTGGATAAAAAGTTTTTAGGTCTTAAACCACTTAAGAACACAATATATAAGGAGAGCTAAGTCATGTGATTTAAGGTTGTGATCATATTTTCAAGTGAAGGGATCAGATTTTGAAGAAGCAAATATTAGTACAACATTAGAGAGAAAAGGAGCATAAAGGATTTGATAGGCAATTAGTGCCATTCTAAATTTATTTTTATTGTTGTTTTCCTATCAGTTACAACAGGTTAAATCCCTTAACCAGGTAGATCCTAATAGCTCTTTATTATAAATCCTTTAACAGTGTAACTTCTTTACTCAAGGTTGAAATCCTCTATCAAGGTAGACTCTAACAAGTCTTTTGGTACTTATAAAAAGGTACTAGTCACTTTTAATAGGGTAAACTCTAGAAAGGGTATTGTAGCTCCTAGCAGGGAAAAATTTTTTATTGTACTAAGGTTATTTGTGGCTATCATCCCCACCGTGGTTTTTTCCCTCTAACAAGGGTTTCCACGTGAAAAATATATGTGATTATTTTGTGGATGCTTGATGTTTTTTCACTTCTATTTGATATTATTAGTGTCATGGTTCATTAGTTAGAAGTTATTGATTAGCTTTGTTAGACTGATGGTGAAATTTCTTAAGTGCTTGTTCATACTAGTAGACCGGTGATTCACCCCCCCCTCTCAATGCTTGTTCATACTAATATTTATAGCCCTTTCCCTCAGAAATTTTTTTAGTCTGGGTTATTACCATAGGAATTTGACCTTTCTTCGAAGGTTATTTCCATCATAGGTGACCCACAAACCTAGAAAGTTCCCATGTTTCTCTAAATTGCTAATTTCTTAAACTTATCAAGGGTGCAATTTTGAGAGATTACAACTACAATGAAGCATTACTATTAAAATTATACTCAAATATGTTGATAGGTTAATGGTAGAGGAAGATGGAATGGATGATAAGAAGAAAGGATGCAAGGATATATGCACATGATTGGATAAGAGGGCTGGATGAATGTGAAATTTATGTTGGATAGTGGATGAGGTGTTGGAAAATTTGTAAAAGAGAAGATGAAAGAACAACAAGATCAATGTTGGCACACATCTTGAAAAGTTTTGGAGTGATGGAGGGAAAGTGGATTTTGGAGTTTCATATTTTAATGGAGAAAGGTATGTAGATTTGGGGACAAAAGGACCCAAAATGGATTTGGAAGGGGATGATCAAACATGTTTGCATGTAATATTAGAGGAAACCCTTATATTATCAATATTGAATGCTAATTTTTATTTTTATTTAGTGTGCAAGTCTTCTATGAGTGACTTGGGAATCCACATAGTTCTTCATTGTTTTCCTTTTTGGTTCTTTAGAACACATTACTTTAGTAAGAGATTTAGGGAACTATATTTATTTTTATTTTTATTTTTTCTTTTGGATCAAATTTTTCTTTGTATTTTCATGTATTTTAGAAGGGACATGTTTATATTTTAATGCAAGTGGACTTCTCAACTTACAGATTTGATGCTTTGCATCGAAGTTACTTCCAAAAGTGTTGGAATTAATGGATGAGAAAAAATCATATGAAGATATTTTGGATAATTTAATGTAGATGGATGGTTGGAATGGATTCAAATATGTGCTCCCTTGTTGGTCTTAACATATGATAGGATAAGGGGATTGTGAGATCGGAGGGATATAAGGACCTAAGGTGGATGGCAGGGATGAAAGCTTTAATCGTGGGATATAGGGACCCAAAATGGATTTGGAGGAAGGTGGAGGTGTATCTTTAGGTTTATATGAAGGAATGTAGGATTTTATGAGGGATGCCAACATATTTAGTGTGAGGTGTGTACCCAAGGCCATGATAACTAGGATTTAGTATTATATAAAGGGGTTCCAATATACCATGTTCATGGATCCCAACCCTTTTCCATGATAATTCATGTTTTGAAAGATGCTTCTAGAAAAGGGATACCTTTTAATTTGAAAGAAAGATACAAGTTCATTTTGAGGTGGAGAAGGTACATAAGGAATGAAAAGATCATGATGTAGACAAAACCAAAAAAAAGTGGATGAACCAAGTTGATATGTAAGGGGTTCATTATTAGCTTGGATAGGGGTGATGGGATTTACTTGAAAAGGTTATTTACTCTTGATTTTGAATGGGATCATTAAAAAGGAGGGAAAGGATATCATCTTGAAAAAAATGAAAAGGTATGAGGGGATATTCATGGTATTTTAGGGGTGTGGGGTCTTGGTATGAATTTTAATGGGGTTGTAATGTCTAGGTATCTTTATCTTGATATTTAGGACTTTTTTATTCATACTTTTGATTATCCTCTTGACATGGAGCCACTTATAAGGATGTAGTGATAGTTTGGATAAGCATAGGAGATTCATGGAGGGAATCAATATTTTGGCATGATGAAGAAGAATTTTGAATGAGAATTTTAGGAGTTGGTAAGATTGAAGTTGAAGCATGTGATGACATAGGATCTAGGGATTTTGAATCATGAGAGTTATTTGTATCAAGATTAGGATTATCTTGGATTTTTATATTATATATCCCTTTAGGGTCAACATGAATGGTTTCATCATTGGATTCATTGTTTGACATAGATGATGTAAATTATTGTTGGGAAATTTTTGGAGGTGAAGGATATTGGAAGAGATGGAGGCTACATGTGGTCTATTTCTATACATATGTATATAATTTTCATCGTGATTTGAATTACTATCTTTTTCATCCTTAGATGAGTCATTAGGAACTTTAATTTCAATGACATCATTATCAAGGAGGTCTTGAATTTTGTGTTTTAGTTCCATGCAACTTGAAGTTTTATGTTCATTATGTCTATGATAATCACAATAGTTTCTCAAAAATATAAACCAATTTGTGGTCACTTTAAGCAATGTGATAAGAGTGTTTTGAAGAATCTCTCTCAAAGCTAATTCAAGAGATTTCCCCAAAGGTGTGAACTTTCTATACAAATAATATTTGGGTATACACGTATTTTAGGAGAAAGTGCTTAGTTTTAGATTTTTATTTTGATTTTTAGTCATTTGATGTTAAATTTTGGCTATTTTCTTTTGTATTCCTTGAATTTGCACTTTGTCTACGATTTCATTGGTTTCTTGGAGGTGTCTCTCAAAGTTTTTGTTGGTTCCTTTATTTAATCTTGTTTTCTAGCTTGAAATTCATGAATTTGTCTCTCGAGATCTTGAATTTGTTAAGCCAAGGAGGCCATGGACATGTATGATAATTCTAATCTTAGGCCTAGGACAAGTGGATGATAGATGATGTGCAACCCTACATGATGACTTAATACAAATCCTAGGATATGAGGGAAATTTTTGGAAAGATTATGCCAATTAATATATATCCTATGAATCTAAGATATGATAATGATTCTAAACATGTTTATGAAACTAACATAATGTGGGTATGATGAAAATATAGTATCAAAATTTGGTATGAATAAAAATGATAATTTGTTATTCTTTCTATGATGAATGATAAGTCTGAAGCTAATAAAAGTGATCTAGGTCAAAAATGATAGTGTAGGTAGGATAAACCTGGGTTATGATGGACCAAAATAAGGACAATGATCAAGAGAGGTTATGCTAAGATAGGAGATGATGTAATCCACTAAATTTACCTTTTCCAAGGATATTGATAAGTTTCCCTACTCAAGGATGATGAGCCTCAAGTGATTAGGATGATAGTGATAGCTAATGTAATATTTTAGACCATAAGTGAGAAACCTAAGTGCATACTAAATGCAAGTTTGTAGACTAACTATTGATGTCTGAGAATGGGATGGCTGATGAAAAGTAACCCTAAAGATCAAAATTGAATAGACAAACCTAGATAGTGAATCTGACCATTCTCTATCTCAAGTGCACAGTTACAAAGCTCAAATGCAAAAGAAATTATTTTTTGGTTTTTCTAACCTTCTTTCATTATTTTTGGTCAAATTAATTTAAAATATTGGTATGAGTTTTCCTAAATGACCATGTTTTTGGGACAATTTTCTAATTTTTACAAGAAGACACACTAGACAAAAAAATTAAAATTCAAAATGTGTTATTTATGTGAAGGGTCTAAATTACCCTTTTTTCAAGGCTCCTCAAAGCCAAAATTTAAATTGGTCTAACACAAATGTACAAAAATAGTTTCTAACTACCTAAGGTCAATATTGGCTTACAATACAATGGGATATAGGCCCAGAAATTGATGTTTCTTGATCCTCATCAACAAATATCAAGGAGCTTGGTGAGTTTGGGTACACTCATTTTATTGGAAACTATGTTAAGATGAGATTTTTCACCTTAACTCCAAGGAAACACATATGGCGAGTAACTTCAATGGATGGTGCATTCCCTTTTCACTATTATCATTGCACTAAAGTTAAAAAGGGTGTTTTTCTAACCTAGGTCTCTAATCAAAATTTGGGGTTTTGATAAGTTACAAGCATCCAACAAGCCACTTAAGGCTTTAACTAATCATAATAGGCATCTAATATACCCTCCACAATGCCTAATGTTTCCTTGCAAAGTGTTAGTATACCACATTTTAAATTGGAACTATAAGTAAGTGTTGATATTGGTCAGACTTAAATTTTGCCTTATCCATCTTTTATATAGTGGACCGATCTAAGAGCACATATTGAGATAACTCCCTTGGGGTGAGTACCTCTTTTCCCACCAAGGAAAGCCTCTTTAGAGGAAAAGACACTTGATTTCTCTTACACAAAATATCTATTTGAGTGAAAGGGGAGAGGATTCTCCCATGTTATCTTTGATCATCTAATTAATAGGTACTAAACTATACTAAACAAAAATGAGAATCTCGTAAGGAATGTACCTCTCGCAAGCTTCTCCAAAAACATAAGGACTTATTTCTTTAACCTCCTAATTGATCTATGTGCAACTAGACTAATGAAGACACTTGAAAAAGAAATCTAACAAACGCAAAACCCTACAAGACCATTGTTAGTAGTTTTATTTTCTATCTTTGATAGTCGAGATAAGCTACACAAACTCATTAGTCCAAGGTTAGCCAAAGATCAAACCAATGCGAAAATAAACTAGTAATTTTTTAATGGATATTTTGAAATATTTTATTTTATTTTTAAGTTTCCAAAAAAAGAATGTTTCTACAAATGAAAAGTTACTAAAACTATAACCTTACTAAAAACAAAAACTTTCGTAAAATAAAAAATCTACTAAAAATAGAAACTTAAGTTAAAAATAGAAACTTACTAAGAATGGAAAAGTTACAAAAATGGAAACTTACTAAAATAGAAACTCGCTAAAAATGGAAACTCACTAAAAGTCAAAACTTTCGTAAACTGAAAACTTTTTAAAAACTAAAACTTAAAAAAAATGGAAAGTGTCCCATCAGGTGTGCCAAAAATGTGTGCTTGAAAATGTGAAACTAAGTAAACTTTAATGATACACCATAAAATACCTTAAACATCCTAATTTTAACAAGTACACTAATGAAACAAAAGAGAAGAAAAACTAAACATGAAGCTATACTTTATCAATTGTTTCTTTCAATGTGTTCCATTATTGTTCTTCCTTTTGAGATTTTGTATTTGCTTCTCAAAACTTTTGCACTTCCAAGATGACTTTAAATGGTTGAACTATGTGGTTATCTAAGTGCAAGTAGATGAACTCTATAATTCAAACTATGATGAAGATATATGGATATGAAGATAATGAATATGGTATGGATATGAAGCTATTATGCATATGATATGAATTAAGCTACAATGAGGTAATGTTGAGGATGATAATAAAAATTATAATGCTAATATAAAGGAACACTTTTGAAAGCTAATGAACTCTTTAAAACAAAATAAGCATAAAATTCACAACTCACAACTCACAACTCACAACTACTCTTTATGAGTTTTAAATGAGTGTGAATGGTCTCCTTTTATATAAAATTCAAGGCTTTGATCTTATATAGAAAAGATCAAGGGATAAGAATTTATCTTGAGAAGATGAATTCTTTAGATGCAATTATTTTAATTATGAGAGAGAAATAAGGGTGATGTTCCTCCTACATTGCCAATGTGGAGTGAAAGGTGGAAGGAGAAAACACATTTCATGAGTCTATCCATGACCATGAGAAGGAGGGACCATTCCAATTTGTTGGAATGTGAGAGAAAAGATAGGCCTCATGAGACATGTGTCTCATGAGTCTCCTTTGAAAATTATGAGGTGTAGAGACCAAAGTCTCAATAATATGGAATGTGGAGAATGAATAGGAGATAACGTGACACCTAGGTCATTCTCTCCTTATGACTATGAAATGGATAAATATTCAATTAAATACTAAAAATATTTAATTTTATTAACAAGTGAAGTGGATGGGAGTCCACTTTGATCAATATTATGTTATTCTAAAAAAATGGATCGCTCTACTCTTCAAAAATTTGCACAAATGTGAAAAGAGAATAACATAGGGAAATTTATTCACTCAGAAGAAATTTCTTTCACTCATTATGGAAATTGATTTGTTCCTTTAAATCTTGGCACAATGTTTCCTAGAATCAATTATTCTCCTATGAAACTGAATTTTGGGGTTTCAACACCTCCATTAGCTAGTGTAAACAAAGGATTTCACCCGCTCAATCAAAAAATTGACTCCATTTCTGCTAATGGATTTGTTGGACAAACACAGGGGAAAGGAAACCCTAGAATTAGGATAAGGGCATTTTATGAAAAAGGAAAGCTTTGATATGATAGAAAGAATTGGGGTTATCAAAACTAGGATGAAAGAAATAATTTGAATGCCACAGGTTCTAGGGTTTACAAACAACCCCTGATTAGTCAAAATGATAATAGTAAACCTGTTCTTGATAGGAATACTTCAACATCTGTGATTGGAAAAACTAAATGAATGGCTTCGTATAGAAACCCTAGGGTTGATGATAATAATTTGGGCTAGCAGGTTATAAAATGATGAAGGAATAATAAAACCCATATCAATATAGCATTTGAGAATAGCATAATTTCAAAGAATACATATATTTATATCATTCATTTATCTAAATCTACACTGGATTTTACATTTGGAGCTATCATTATTGTCATAGGGATCAGTTCTATAGATGCTCGGGCTAAAATAGATTTTTCATCTTGTGCATCCTCCATGATTGAAATTGGTAGATCCATGTCAAGCCCCTAGTGCTTCAAGGGATAAAAATACTTTAAAACAAGGGAAAAATGTATTGATTATTCAAAAGGTTTCCAGTGAAATATCTTCTTAGCAACTTTGTTTAAACCCTAGATGTCTTCTACATCAAGTTGATAATGTGATTCAGGGAGGTACATTCCATCAAAATGCTGACATCAATGAGATTACAGTCGTGGTTAATAATGAATTTACAGATTAATTATGGCATTATTGCAAAGATCACAATTTGTTTACAAGATAGTGTGGATATGGATCCTGTATGAATGGCATTGCAAACTAGATGAAGGAGGAATTTAGGGACAAGGTAAGAACAACCACTCTTACTGATAATTTCTTGTTTGTAGACTGTAAAAATACTTCATTTAAAGATAAATTGCTAGCTAGTAAGCCATTATTCTATGAATATTTTAATATCAAATTTCTAAACTGGGAACCTAATTTTGAACCAAACAATTTTAACTCAATTAAAGCACCTATATGGGTAACTATCCCCAATCTATCAATAGAATTAATTCATATTAAGATCTTAACTAAGATTGGAAATATGTTAGGTAGAGTAGTGGGCATAGAAGAAAACTATATGGAATCATCGAATGTTAAAATCTTAATATATATGGAAATGAATGTTAAAATATTAAAACTAATTAAATTTATTACAAATCAATCTATTTACCATCTTAAATGTGAATTATTTGAGGGCTGCATAAATGATTATATAGCTATTTTGAGAAAAACAACAATAATCAAGCAGAAAACATTGAATATTATTATTATTCATCTAAGACATCAAACCTCCAACAAGAATATCCTTTGGAATTTCAGACTAATACGGATCATATTGTCAGTACAAACACTGCCAAACCTAGTTCTCCCCTAAAATTTTCAAGACATATACAACATGAGTTGGTTTTATTAGATAAACATATAGGAATCAAAGAAAATGATAAGAGCTTAACTTCTTTAGAATGAAATGATAAGGAATTGTCTCCTCTGATTGATTTAGATGTGGAAAAGGGTGAGATTATTGAGATTGAGATTAATACGACTACAAGAATGGAGGATATGATAAGTATAAGGAACCTATTAGGTGAGATATTCAATGCTTTATTAATAGATTTAGATATACCAAATGGGAATGAGATATTTATGTCTAAATCACTATTGGAGGAATTTGATGATAAATTGATAATGAGAGAAGCTGGAATAAGTGAGACAAATATAATCGGAGGGATAGAAAAATTAAGGAGATCCTCAGTATGGTAGTTGAAAAATATGTAAAGGATTTTAATGAATTAGAGGATGTTTATAAGGATCAAGATATATTAAGGGATGAACTCACTCCTAATATTGGAAACAATTTAGATAATGTAGGATTTACTTTTTGTACAGAATTTGTAGATGAGAATACAAAGATGGAAACCAAAATAGAATAAAATTAAAAAGATCCTATCAGTGAACCACTCAAAAATACTATTACAGATGCACACAAAGACTATCATTTTCAAGAATAAATAGTAAAGAAGATGGAATCAAATATGGTGGTTCTAGAAGGATTATTAGAAGAGATTATCTATGTCCATGATAAGGTAAGAGATGAATTAATCAAGTGGTATAATCTACAGGAACATAGTAAAGATATAACCACCAATGCTCAGGAAACTAAGGATTGTGATGTTGGGAATACTAAGAAGGGCATTGACATACCATCTGAATCTACTGTAAAGGACTTATCCTCAATTCTAGACAATAGTTTTAAAGAGATAAACCAGATCCTGATGGAGTTAGAGGCAGTTTATAATATTATTGAAAATCATCAGGATTATGATGAAGTTATTGGGGATGAGTTTGAAGAATGTTTTCAAAAAAAAGTTGAGGAATTCATGAATAAATTTATGGAGAAAGTAAACAATGATATGGATTTAGAAATTAAGAAGGATTTTGATCTATTTGTTATGGAAACTATGCATAGCAATAATGACAAGTTAAACATTTCTACAACCGTAAATGGTGGATAGCCCTAACTGTGCAAAAGTGCAGAAAAAGATAGGAAGGAAATCAGCTAAGGATTTATGGGAATTAGATGGAGAAGCTAAAAATTAGGCTAAACCAACCACCTTACTTTATGTAGGGAAGGGGAAGTTCCTTCCCAAGGAACAATGAGGATCACTGCGTAGAATGCTATGGGATTAAATGCCCCTAACAAAAAACACTTACTAAAGAACACTTTAAACATAATAAACTCATAAATATTACTAATTCAAGATACAAAACTCAATAAAGAACAAATGCTTAAATTTGGTAGGAAATTAGGTAGAAAATAGATAGTGTCAATGTAGAAGTTGCATCTAGTGGATTAGCCATATTTTGGGATCCTAGGAGGGTAAAGATTGAAATTGAAATTAAGAAAACTAATTCGATGGGTGGATGGGTGCATAGTATTAATAGCTCCTTAAATTTTTATGATTAATGTCTACAACTCAATAACTACCAGCAGTAAAAAAGTACCTATGGAGTGAAATTGGAAATTATTATAATACTCATAATAATAGGATCTACATATTTGGAGGGGATTTTAATGCTATATTGGATATTAGTGAGAAAATGGGAGGTATAAAACATGAATCCCAGTCACATAAGGATTTTAGAGAATAATTATTTAATTATAACATGTTAGATATTATAACTAACAATGGAACATTTACCTGGAATAACAAGAGAGATAGTGCTAGTAATATTACAAAAAGTTTAGATAGATTATTGTTCTTATGGGATCTTGCATCTTTTGATAATACATTCTCAATGTCAATTCTTCCTCTTTCTGGTTCAGATCACTTCTCAGACTGCTTAGACATTATATAAGAAAGAAACCCATCTAGGAATCCATTAAATTTGAAAATGTGTGGTTTCAGGACCAAAAAAATTTAGGTTTATTATAACAATGGTGGCGGGAAGAAAACTTTGAAGGATCTAAAATGTTTTTCTTTGTGTCAAAACTAAAAGCATTAAAATTAAAAATCTTAAATTGGAATTAAACACATTTTAAAAATATTTTTGAAGAAAAAGAGGATGTTGAAAAGAATACTTATGATTTGAATGAAGAAGTTATAAGGGATGGTATGGAAAATGACAAAGACTTTAAAGAAAAATAATTACTTTATAAATATGAGAAATTATTATCTACTAAAGAAACCTTCTAGAAACAAAAATCTAGAGAAAATTGGTTATCTAATGGAGATAGGAATTCTAAGTGTAGACACCCAAAAATGAACAGGCTTGCGACTTTACATTAAAAACACTAATTTTCATCTATTAATTAATAGTTTTTAACCATTAATTAATCATCTATTTTCCTCTAAATTCATTCCCCAAATCATCTTAATCAAATTCTCAGAATTAATTAAATAATTAATTTTATTTAATTAATTAACCTTAATTGATTAATTACCATTAATTAATTAATTAAACTCAATTTTCTGTAGTTTAAATTCAAATATTTAAACTTACTAATTAAATTCTTCCAATTAAATTAATTTAATTTCATTCAATAAAGCAATTCTAAATAAAAAAGAATTCAATTATCTCACATGTTGAAAACATTAATTA
>MU223283.1:375436-388893 GCA_018584345.1 Thuja plicata | reverse complement strand
GAAATCCCTGTTCAGAACTTGTATGATGTCTTTGTATGTTTGTTTTGATTCTTGTATATTAACTTGTAAGGCATGTTAATATACCAGTTACAAGGTATTTGTGCATTTGAATCTGATTTTCTCTCAAGGAGAGAAAGTCTTGTATTCAAATTCTGAAAATTTTAAGTCTGCATATGAATATGATGTCCAGGAATTGAAATGAGAGGAATGGCTTGCAAGGCATTTCATTCGGGTTTTTGAGTTTGGAGTTAGAATTTTTTTGGGATTGCACATCTGTTTGACTCTGTTGCCCAATAGATAAGGCACTGGTCTCTGGTTTGTCTTGTAGTTTCTTCATCAATCAATTATTCAAATCATTTTCCCTTTCTATTTAAAGAGTTGTGAATGATTATTATATCAAGTGTGATGGGCAGGAATCCATCCCCTGATTCACTGAAAGAAGTGGATCCAATAGGTATACCCACCTGAGCCTTTACTGCTCAAAGTGTAGGAGGATTTGTTTGATCCTCATTAATTAGCTTTTTCTTTGGCAAGGTCAGGGAAAAACGCTAACATACCCGACGTGAACTTACAGCCCACGTGAAATTTGGTCATATCTTTCAAACCATATGGAATTATTTTATGAATTTGTTTTTGTAGGTTGACACTGATCTAAGGAGGCCCCAAACAGAAATTCATATTTTTCTGAGTTTTTCTTTTTTTTTTATAATTTTTCTGTGATATTTCATAAAAAATCATTTCTGGGCACAAATCAGAGTTTGTTATCAAGAAAATTACATTTTTGGAAAGGTGTTGAAATTATAGAGGGGGTTTATTCTCTGTGATTTTAATTTCTATGAAATAATTTGCAAAAATAACAGATCTTTTGAAACTGGTCTTTTATGATAAAATGGGTCCCTAGGGCACAAATTAAGGAATTATGATCTAAAGTTATTTTTGTAGGTATCATTTGACATAAGAAAGTTACAGTCCAAAATTTAGATTTTTCTAAATTTTTCACGATTTTTTATAATTTTTTATGATATTTCATAAAAATTTAATTTTGGACACAAATCAACATTTCTTATCAAAAAAGTTACATTTTTGGAAAGGTATTGAAATTATAGAGGGGGTATATTCTCTGTGATTTTAATTTATGTGAAATTATTTTGCAAAAATAACACATCTTTTCAAACTGGTCTTTTATGATAAAATGGGTCCCTAGGGCACAAATTAAGGAATTACGATCTAAAAAATATTTTGCAGGTATTATTCGGCATAAGAAAGCTACAGTCCAAAATTCAGATTGTTTTGAAAATTTTACAATTTTTTATAATTTTTTATGATATTTCATAAAAATTTAATCTTGGACACAAATCAGCATTTCTTATCAAAAAAGTTACATTTTTGGAAAGATCTTGAAATTATACAGGGACTTTATTCTCTGTTATTTTATTTTTTCTGAAATTTTTTTTCAAAAAAAGAAAGATCTTTGAAAAAGTTTTCTTTTTGTGTGTTCTTTCTTGATTTCTTGGGGATTGAGAAAATGACTAATGGCTAAGAGGATAATCAAACACATACCAGGTGCTAGAGCATTAAGAGCTGCCAGAAGGAGAACCATCAACTATCGATCACAACAAAGGGCTATTGTCACAATGATAGTTAAAGATCAAAGTGAAGCATACACGAGGTACATTGATTCAATTAAGTGATTCGCAGGTAAGTATAAAGTCACCATTAATTTCAGCAATCTCAACAATCCCAGAGTTTCCAGATATTCTGCTACTTTGGATTGAAAAGCTTTCATTTCTGAAGATACTAAATACTTTCTTTAACAGGTACAAATCGAGGAGGAAAGATAACAATACAACTTAAAATTCATTCACTTGTCGATTTAGGTTTAAAAAGAACAGTGTTTGTCACATGTCTCACATCTCACATTTCAAAATTGGGCTTAAAATTGACGTGGGGACTAAAATTGAACAAGGCAAAGAATTTCTCAATTTGGTGCATT
Source organism: Thuja plicata (assembly GCA_018584345.1). Lineage (NCBI taxonomy): Eukaryota > Viridiplantae > Streptophyta > Pinopsida > Cupressales > Cupressaceae > Thuja > Thuja plicata. Next base: position 386,900 of record MU223283.1, on the reverse strand, counting down.
AAAATTGAACAAGCAATCAACACCTACTTTTGGGCTTAAAACTGAACACTTGTGCTTGTGTGGTGGTGTAGCTTAGTTCACATTTCAAATTTTTGGAGCTTAATCGATTTACCTTATGTCTTGAGTTCTGGGTGCACTTACACAATCTGTTAGATTAAAAACCTTTATACTTTTTAGAAAGGCCTATCCAGGGAATGCGCTTCTTCCTCAGAGAACAACCTTAAACTGGCAATCCTTCCGATTGGTATATAAACAAGGTGCAAACCAAAGTTCTATCCTATCTATCCAAACTTGGGTGAGGTGTGTTGATGATAGTCTAGATCGGGTGAATATCCCTAAGGAGCCAGTGTGGTCAACTAGGCTCTTAAGTGAGTCACACACATACAAACCAATTGGATAGATGTCACGGACCCTTACTACAACCTTGATAATTAGAGGCCAACCCATTTTACCTCTAAATAGACACCTTATTATAGTGCAAGGGGTTGCAAAATTTCCCCCCAAAGATTTCCAACATATGTGTCCCACGGTATTTGTGTAGTGAAAGAGATCTTCACTCCATGGCAACAATACCTGGAAATGGAAAAAACACAGGAACCTACATCATGGACCTTCGTGTCTGAGTAGTGTGACAATTATTGTGTGATCTAATAGATATTCAAGCATTGGGCCTATAACATTGTATTATGAAGCCATTAACCTAGATTAATCTGACTGTTCATTATTGAGACCTCATGATAACCTTGCAACTTGAAAAAGTTGTACAACATACACTTTATCATTTGTCATTCTTCAAAAACACAGTGTTTTTTGTGCTTGTTTCCTTGATCAGTTTTTGAAAATGTAAAACAAAACATCTAAACTATCAAAATGAGTCAAATGTGTTAAAGTCTAGGGTTGTCAACGTCAACTATCTTGTAAATCAGAAGTATTGTTCCAAAATATCAAAATTGTCAAGCAGTGATACCCATCTTTTAGTATTTTTTTTAGACTATTCCTCTTTTACCATAATTGCCTGTGTTGTGCCACAATTGAAGGAAGTTGGCCACAGTTTAACTATTTATTTCTGCAATCAACTTGTTTATTACCGTAATCAATGATAATGTACCACAATCAGTGCAGTTTTTTTGCACTTGACCAGAGATATTTTACACCTATTTTAAACCTAAAAACCTTGAGAGAACTCTTCATTTGGTGTCCAAAACTAGTGTCTATCCCAGGAAAATGTGAAGAGCATTGTGTGAATCTCTAAACATTAAAGATCATCCCTTCTCTGAAAAGCATGATTATTGTCAAAAACATTGTTAGTTCGAAAGCTCAGACTCGAAATACCTTGATCTCATCATATAAAACATCATCATATTTATCAAAGTGACTTTGTCCAAGGCAAAGGTTGACAAATCTTATCTTTTTACATCATCACCACTTTGAGATCAAGATATATCAAAATCTGTCCTTAGAATTACCCTTGTCCAAAACATAACTCAGACTTCCTTAGAAAGGATATTCTTCTTTGTTTGCTTTATATCACTTGTTTTAGTTACAAAATTTGGACCACACTATGTCTCAAACACCTCATGGAGGGCCTTACACAAGGTCAAAGGCTAGAACGCAACCTGATGAGTCATATATCAATAGATTCCCCACTTGGGAAATAGAGAGAGAAGATGACCCCTTTGTAAACACTAGTTCTACTCTGTTCATTGAACAACCCTGTGGGGTAGCTCTTTTCTAAAATGTCAAAGAAGAGGAACTAGAGGATATAGAGCAAGATGCTTATTCCACACAAGTAGTTGACGTTGTTGTAGAGAGGAATCCTGAATGCTTCTTAGCCATTCTAATAAAGAAGGGAGTCAAACTCCCCATTGAATTCAGTGTATCAACCATATGGCCTGAAAACCCTCTCATAGGTCAAAACACTACTCAGCCTCCTTAGATACTGCCTGTTGTCTCTCAAATATTTCCACCATTGGTATTACCCACATTGACACAAATGATACCTAGTCAAACCAATGGCACAAACTAGGCCAACACATCTTCCACTTAAAGCATGATAGGCTCGCAACTGAGTGCACCTGTGGTTACTAGTATGCTCCCACCTTCAGTCACATGGCTAGGGAAATCAAGCTCTCAAGCTATGCCTTCCATCACACCAAACACCAATTGTTCTAAAACTATGTCGCTACTATAGTCAACTCATACTAGTCTTGGGATCAACACCTTATGCCCACAGGGATCCATCCCTTCAGGTATGACTTACAGTTAATGCCCACCCAAGGCTACACCTTCGCCCATTCTGACATCAATGTAACCTCCGCACTAGCAACCCCAACTTTAGTTACCTCAAATCCAACCTCCACAATAGAAACCCTAGCTTCAGTTGCCTCAAATTCAACCCCAGCAATAGCAACCCCAGCTTTAGTTGCCTCAAAACCAACCCCCGCAATAGCAACCCCAGCTTTAGTTTCCTCAATTCTAACCTCAATAACAACAACCCCAGCTTCAACCCCAACCTTAGCAGTAGTAATATCAACCCCAGTTTCAATCACAATAGCAAACACATCAAAAGCCACCATGGGCTACTCATGTGCCCCCATTTCCAAATCACTCGGTGGGAAATCAATATCAAGTCCCCAGGATGAAATCCTATGTTCCTACTCAAGGGACACAGAGGTGTAGCCCCATACCCACTACAACACAAAGGAACATCCTCAAACACCAACCTCAATATCAAATGGACATGCTAATGCAATTAATGCAAACCCTCCAAACCTAAATGATGGATATGCAAAATCAGGGGCAAACTAAATCCTACACCGCAGAGGATTTATACCCATACCCCTTTAACCATTCTCTCCACATGTCTCCATTCCCAAATCACTTCTTGGTACCAAAATTTGACAAATATAGGGGCAATACCAACCCTATTGAACATATCTAAGAGTTTTTTGCTAGTTGCATTGAAGTCACCCATGATGAAATATATTTAATGTGACTTTTCCCACAAAGCTTGGTCGGACCAGCAATGGACTGGTTCTCACATTTACCTCATGGCATTCAGTCTTGGGGTGAGCTAGCTGAAAATTTCATAGCTCACTTCCATCATAACATTGAGCGCAAGGTCAGCATCAAGGACCTTGGCAATATCAAATAGAAGGATGGAGAGTCTTTTGTGAAGTTCCTACAGAGATGGAGGAATAAATAAAACCGCATAACATACGATGTGCCCGAACAAGACCTAATAGTCATATTTGTTGACAATCTAATTCCAGACATGTCATTCACAATAGAATTACAATTAGCTCCAAACTTCACACAACTCATCAAACAAGGAGTTTGTTGTGAGCATAACTTATTCAAATGAGGAATCCTTGCAGATCCAACACAAATGAATACAAACAAAAATGCAAAAGACAAAGCTAAGTGGTTGAACAAAAATCAAAATGTCACTAGCGATGGTGTCATTGATGTGAAGACAGTCAACTATGCACAACCTAAGGTGTCACTACAAGGTGCACCTATGGCCAACCAACAACCCACAAGGCCCACTCCATAAGTATACACCCAAAACCAACCTCCCCCTATACAAGCGGCCATTGTGTCAAACAATCAACAATAGAATCAATGCAGACCATAGTTTCAATTCCAGTAATGAGATTTGACACCATTAGGAGAGCCGATCAAATCATCTTTATGCAAGTTGATATAATAAAATACTATCACTCTCCCAGAAATCATGGACTTTGAAAAGGATGCAAACAAACCAAGCTGGTATAATGACAAGGATTTCTACAAGTTTCATTGGGTGAAAGGGCATAAAAAATCTAACTGTTACCGATTGAAACACGCTATCCAAGACCTGATTGACATAGGGGCCATCGATGTGACAAATACCCAAACCAAAGGCACAACTGATCACACTATCTTCAATGATACCTTTCATGATCACAACAAGGGAAAAGCCTCTATGTCTGGTGGACAGGAAAAACAAGTTAACTATACATATGCCAATAGTGATAATGTTATCAATTGCCTCAATCCTTCAGATAGCCATGTGGCTACTATCACTATCAAAGACCAAGGTAAAAAATGTGCTATAAAAATGCATCATGCTAGAGTCATCTTGCAAGGAGTAACATCGTCATCTATTGTATCTGCCAATCCTAAAGCAAACTCAGAACCACATCCAAGCATAGTGGATCAACTAAAGTGCACACCTGCCTAGAACTCCATTTTTGACCTATTGCACATATCTCTATAGCATAAAATGGAACTTGACCAAGCCCTTCAGAATGTAGTTGTCCCAAGGGACATAACACCCAAGAGCTTCCAAATGATGGTTAACCATATATTTGCTAACAAACATGCCAGATTCATAGACCATGATCTGCCATCACATAAACCCATGCATAATAATCCTTTGCACTTACTGGTCAAGGTCCACAAAAGTGCTCTTCGTAGGGTCCTTGTTGATGGTGGAGATGGGTTAAAGTTAATCAAACAATTGGGATATTCACAATCCATAATTGACATCACAAGAAGGATAAATATTAGAGCTTATGATGAAGAGGAAAGGTCCTCTAAAGGTATTATCATTATACCTATCCGTATCGGTCCAGTGGTAAAAAACACTCCCTTCTAGATCCTAGATATTGAGTTGGGATACAACATGCTACTAGGGAGACCTTGGATACATGAAATGCAAGACATACCTTTGACGTACCATCAATGCATCAAGTTCCCACACTAGGGAGACTAGATCATCATAGAGGGAGATCCCAATCCTTTCCAATACTGTAATTTTGTCCAAATCAGCACTGATAACTAGGTACCCTCAAACCAAGATGCAAGAATCCCATCCTCTTCAGATTCAAATCCTAAGGATGTCACATGGATAGTAGGAAATATAGTTGTTAACATAGATGTAAGCATCCCCTCTTCAGTTTCAAATCCTAAGGATGTCACATAGAAAGTAGGCAAAATATCCATCACTGATAAAGGCTATGGTGAGTACAGATATGAAGAGTCTTTCACCATCATGCACATGCCTCAAAGCCTGATAACTTATGGCATTCGACAACCTACTATTTTAACAAAAACTCCACAACTTGTTCTATTCATATGTCCACCCACAACCTTCGTCAGATGGGGAGACATAGCAGAAGAAAAGCCATTTAAACAAAATATCAGTACATGGTTATACCAAGACCCAAAAGAAACAATCTGACAAAACCTACCCCTGTTGAACTATGGTAATGGTTATATAATGTTACAAAGATTTGGGTATGATGGTACAATCAGCCTAGGGGCAAGACAACAAGGCATAATGGAATTGTCTCTCCCACCAACCCAAAGAAATAAGAGATAGTTGGGCTATGGACAAGAAAGAACTAGTCTTGTGATCCAAGACATCCAAGTTGATCAAGAATAAATAGTAGAGATGGACCAAGGGCACAACAAAGAACATGTCTTTATAAGAAACATATTAGCACAGTTGTTGCCCACCGAAGAAGGAACCACACAAACCTAAATAGACCTCCACATAACAATCGATGATAACAAAGGAAGTGAGACATCTAACAAGAGTTCTATTGAGACTGACTCGCACGAGTATGAGTGGAGATCCTTTCACGACTCTAAACCATCAATCCCAGATTATTACCCTTGGTCAGACACTATCATAAACCTAGAAGACTTATTTGACCAACTATCTATTTGTGAACAACCATGTATAGATAAGCATGTCATTTATCATTCCTCCAGTGGTGCGTCCACATCACAGTCTAGTTTTGTAGGAACCATATCCGTAGTCCCTTTCAACCAACTAGAGTCAAACAACCATGAAAGTATTTATCTTGTACACCCAGAGCTAATAAAGTGGGATCAACAAGGACCCCCTAATTTAGATGTCTTTGAGAATGATGAGGCTATTTCTAATTTCATGGGACTTAGGGAAGGCATTCCATCAGGAGACCACAAGGCAGGCTTCTCCATTGACCTTGAAAAAGTGGCATATTTTGGGGAGGCAACTCCTCTTTCTAGTCCACAAAAGAAAAAAGACCAAAAGAATGATAAAAAGCTAAAACAAGACGTATCTTCTAGTGAAAACCTCACTTAGGTGCTAGAAGATGGAAAGAAGGAACTCCTCCCCTTGACAGAGGAGAAATTGGCAGTACTAGTAGAAGAAACAAAGGATGTCAATTTGGGAGATGACAAGAACCCAAAGAACATATACTTGGAAAAATTACTCACCCTTGAGGAGAGATAAAAGATTATTAGCTTCTTTAAAGCAAAAATGATCAATTTTGCATGGTCCTACTTTGATATGCCAGGGTTAGATCAAGAGCTAGTACTACACCATCTCCCATTTCTACCCAATGCCAAACCTGTCAAGCAGAAGCTGAGAAAGATGCATCCCCATGTTGCATTTCTAGTCAAGGTAGAATTGAAGAAGCTCCTGGATGATAAGTTCATAAGACCTATCCCATACACAGACTAGATATCTAACTTGGTGCCAGTTACAAAGCACAGTGGTCAAATACAGATTTACACAGACTTCAGAGATCCAACATAGCTTTTCCCAAGGATGACTTTCCCTTACCCAACATTGATATGATAGTAGATCTAACCACTGGACAACAAATGATATCACTCATGGATGAATTTTTAGGGTATAATCAAATAAGGATTACACTAGAAGACTAGCATAAAACAACTTTCACATGTCCTTGGGGCACTTACTCTTGGAACGTCATGCCGTTTGGTCTCAAAAATGCTGGCATGACATATCAAGGGGCTATGACAACTATATTTCGTGATCTCATCCACAAAACAATGGAAGACTATGTGGATGACATACTAGCCAAGTCAATGCTTTGCAAGGATCATCTACAAGTATTGGGACCAATATTTAACAGAATGCAGGAATTCAAGGTCCATCTAAACCCAAAGAAATGTGCATTTGGTGTCACAGCAGGAAAGCTACTAGGGTTCATAGTGTCACATAGAGGCATCAAAGAAGACCTAGAGAAAGTCAAAGCAATATTGGACATGCCTCCACCATCAAACCTAAGGCAACTAAGAGGGTTACAAGGAAGGCTCCAATCAATTAGGTTCTTCATAGCTCACCTAGCAGACAAGTGCCACCCATTCTAACATCTACTGCACAAAGACATCAACTTCATATGGATAGAGCAATGCAAACAATCATTCCAAATCTTCAAAGACTACCTCCTCAATTCTCCTATATTGGTGCCACCAGTCCAAGGTAGACCATTTCTTCTATATATCTCAGCAATGGAATCAACATTAGGTGTACTACTAGCACAACATGATGACACAAGTAGAGAAAGGGCCATCTACTATCTAAGCAGAACATTGGTTGGATATGAGCTCAATTATACACCAATTCAAACGTCATGCCTTGTAGTTATCTTCACTTCCCAGAAGCTGAGACATTATATGTTGAGTCACCAAACAAAGTTGATCACACATATTGATCCTTTAAAGTACCTCCTAAGCAAAGCAGTGCTCATCGGATGACTTGCAAAGTGGGTAATGATCTTAAGTGAGTTTGACATTGAGTACATAGATAGAAAGTCCATCAAAGGGAAAGTGATCATGGACCAACTAGCAGAGGCACCCATTCAGGACCATCAGCCTATTATTTTTGACTTTCCTAAAGAATCTATTATGACACTACAACCAACAATCGAGGCATGGTAACTCTATTTTGATGGGTCATGCACGAACCACAATGCAGGGTCAAGGATAGTGCTTATCACTCCAAATCATGATATAATTCCAAAGTCTTTCAGACTCAACTTCCCATGCACAAACAACATAGAAAAATATGAAGCACTGGTCATCAATCTAAAGATAGAAATTTAATGGAGAATCAATAACCTTAAGGTCTTTGAAGACTAACAATTGGTCATCAGTCAAGTCAACAATAATTATATGACCAAAGATGAGAAGCTCATACCATACAGAGCACAAATGCAAACACTACGCACCAAGTTCCATTACATCTTCTTTGAGAAAATCCCACAAGCACAGAACAAAGCTATAGATGTGATGGCTACCATAGCATCATTGATTGATATGCTAGGCAATGAAACAAGATTCCAATTTCTAGTAGAGAAACTCTTGGTGCCATCACATCAAGAATCCATCACAGAATCAACATGCGTCCTTGTTGGTCCTAAAAACCCATGGTACCAAGATGTCTATAACTACCTCCAAAATAGTGTCTTATCTCCCAACTTGTCTAGGAACTAGAGAAATTCCCTCATTTGCCAAGCCTCTAGGTATATTATCCCCTCAACTACTTTATATAGATGAAGTCAAGACAAAATGCTACTACGATGTCTCACTTCTACAAAAACCTAGAGAGCTCTATACGAGGTACATGAAGGAATTTGTGGAACCCATGGAGGTGGCAATAGCTTAGCTAAGAAGAACATCTACATGGGATACTATTGGCCCACAATAGAGACAAATGCACAAAAACATGTACAAAGGTGTAGACAGTGTCAGATTCATGGAGACCTCATCCATGCACCAGCCTAGGAACTAAATCCTATCACATCACCATTGCCATTTTCCATGTGGGGATTTGACCTAGTGGGAAAAGTTACACCTTCCTCAGCAAATGGACACAAATACATCATAACAATAATAGAGTACTTCGCCAAGTGGGTGTAAGCAATTCCTCTCACTTACATAATTGGAAAGCAAATAGCAATGTTCATACTTAACCACATTATCTGTCGATATGGGATCCCTCAAACTATCCTAACAGATCATGGTACACATTTCCAAAACAAGGATGTTGAAGAGCTATGAAAAAAATTCCATATCAAGAAAGGGTTCTCCTCATTTTATTATCCTCAAGGGAATGGCCAAGCCGAAGCTACAAACAAGACAATCTTGAAAATGTTGAATAAAATAGTGAACGAATCAGGGAAAGACTGGAATTTACAGCTTAGTCCCGCATTATGGGCATACAGAACTAGTGTGAGAACACCTACAAGAGCCACTCCTTTCTCCCTAGTCTATGTATCAGAGGAGGTATTACCCCTTGAAGTGGAAATCTCATCCCTAAGGATATCTTTGAAGAACCTGATTACATATGAAGACTACAACGTAGCAAGGCTTAGTGAACTGGAGTTACTAGATGAAAGAAGACAACATGCCTTCGACCACTTACAAGGCTATTAGAATTGCCTTAGAAGAAACTATCACAAGAAGGTGAAGCCATGAACATTTGAGGTAGGAGACCTTGTCCTCATGGAAAATCAAAAGAACCAAGTAGAAAGAGTGAAACCAGGAAAGTTTGAGCCTAACTGGCTAGGACCATTTGTCATTGTCATCTCTACTTAGAGTGGGAAATTCATACTAGCAACACCAGAAGGAGATCATCTCCCTGAATACATCAACAACATGCACCTCAAGAGGTTCTATCCTTGAGGTCTCTATGGTTAAGGCACATATCTACATATCCATAAAATACCAAAAATAAAAGAAAATACAAATGTTACCTTGGTGAAAACTTGGCAAACAGGCGCCTTGGCGAAAACAAAAAAACAAAAAATGCAAAAAATTAAAGAGAAACAAAATTTCTTTCTTAGTGAAAACCTAGAAAATAGGCGCTATTGAGTAGGTACCTTGGTGAAAACCTGGCAAATAGGTTCCAAGTGTTCAAAACTAGCTTCAGCATCAATGAACTCCAAAAGCTTGAGCACACTTCAAATGCAAGACTGACTACCCAAGCTATGTATAGAAGCACATTCCCCTCTGAGCACCAAGGACTTACCCATGGTTATTACTGGTCCACCAAACTGGGGATGATTCTAAATGGCTGGAATCCAAAAAATTAGAAAACTCATCAAAAATCCTAAAAAGATCAAAATGTCCCGAGAAAATCAATCTTCATCAAAAACATTCAAAAATTTACAAAATCCCAAGCTATAAAACCAATTTGGTTATCAAAAGAGCAAAGGGAGATCATGCCCAGCCAATCAATGTCACAATTATGAGCTTTGTGAATTAGCATTGGGCTCATCTAACACAACTTTATCAATCTATCAAATCAATCAGCAAACAACTGGCAAACAATCCCATCTATCAATTGTCACAATCATGAGCTTTGCAAAATAGCATGGGGCCCATCTGACATAGCTTGATTAGCTGCCAACATGATCACAATCAATCAATCAAATCATATCAATCATCTTACACAGTGATGGATATGCTCAAACTAGACAGGTCAGTCTTATATGAGTAATCTATTATTGAAACCAGACACACTCAAGCAATCAAACAAATCAAGCCTATCAAAGAGTTGAGCCAATCAAGAGAATCTAACTGCATCGAGGAACCATCCAAAAATGTTGACTAGGTCAGTTAGTCGATCAGATATCAGTCTATATTTTGCGGTTATGTTCTTATGCTACTCCAGGATCCACTATGTGAGGAGAGTAGCTATGATAGATCATGACTTATTTTCTTTGATTGCCTATCTATTGAATGTTGACTTTGATTTTAGGGACATGATGATTTAGGATAAATGTGGTAGGCACTATCATTTATCTAGCAGTCGCACAATTCCATGATCTAATCTTAACCCTAGGAAAGAATTGGACATTCCTTCTCTTTTATTTGCTTGTCTATTTTATAGAATCAAGAGCTTACAATGCTATTCAGATGGACTCTGAGTGCATTGGAGTTCTATCTTGGTTTCTATGATCTTTCCTATTATGTTTCAATCAAGAGCTCACGATGCTATCCAAATAGACTCTAGGGGCATAGGAGTTCTATCTCATTTTCTCTGGCTTTCCCTTTTCAGAATCAAGAGCTCGCGGTGTTATCTAGATGGACTCTGGATGCATAGGAGTTCTATCTTGGTTTCTTTGCTTTAGTTTATTTAGAGGACAAAGCGGTATCCAAATGGTCAATATCTGGGTGCTTTTGGCTCTCTTTCTATTCAAATAGGGAACATAGCTGAACCTAGATGGTCAATATTTGGATGCACTAGGTTCTCTTTCTATTTAATACTCCTTCTTCTTATCATGAGGTCATGGCGGTATCCAAGTGGTATGTGATCTAGATACATTGGACTCTCTTTGGAATTTCAGAAAATACAAAAAAGATGCAATGATGAAAAATATTGGAAACAGGGGCAGCAACTTGGGACACTCATCCTTTCTATCAATTCATATCTATCAAAAAATAAAAAAAAATCCTTTCTATCATTCGATGTCTATTTAATCAATCCCAGAGAAAATCAATCCATACTAACTTCTTTCTAAATTAACACATGCATTACTCAAAAATTTTGTGCATGGTAGATTGCATTCATTTATTGCATAAGAAAAATCCAAAAAATGTGCATAGTAGATCATATAATCAATGCATCCATCATCAATAACATCATAACTAACATAGGAATGCATTCATCATC
>MU223283.1:360421-375074 GCA_018584345.1 Thuja plicata | reverse complement strand
AATTAATTAAACTCAATTTCCTATAGTTTAAATTCAAATATTTAAACTTACTAATTAAATTAATTTAATTTCATTCAATAAAGCAATTCTAAATCAAAAAGAATTCAATTATCTCACATGTTGAAAATATTAATTAAATAAATTAATTAAATGTTCATTTATCTTGAAAGAGATAACTCCAATTAGATCACATGGGTTACTCCACCCATCTCTCCAATTCACATGGGTAACTTCACCCACCTCTCCAGTCCACATGGGTAACTTCACCCACCTCTTCAGTTCAAAAAGGTAACTCGCAATTATCTCTTCAGTCAACCAAAATTTGTCTCCTCTTTACCAATTGAAGAGGTGGAGTTTACTGATGGCTTCTCCAGTTCCCTTTGATCTCAAACATTCATCTCCCTATCTCTGGGATTGATCTCAACCATTTATTTCATCCCCAATTCTTATATAATAAACCCTTCATAACCATTTGAAGGATCCAAGATTTCAAGCTCTTGTGCGCCATTACTATGTCAGTTTGGTTCTAGCATTCAAGCCATCTTGCGATCACACACACATTTTAGTTAGCAAATTCTCAACGCTTCTCAAGTCATAGACGCTTCCCACACCAATACTGAGCATCAAAAACAATGGTTCGGAAGGAGTAGAGAGAGATAATAGAAACTTCAAGCACTTTGGGGTTTGCATTCATTTGTTTTCCTTTCTTTGCTTGTACATTTTATTGGTTATGCTTCAAGTTATTTGTTTTAGTAGTATTTGTGTATTGGATTTATATCATTTGTAAAACCTTTACTACTAACCCTCACCTTTGGAAAGCTTGGGATTCATGAATCACAAAAAGAGGTGTACACTAAGTTTTTTCATAATAGTACTAAACAAAGGAGGAATGTTTACAGGATTGTTAAGATAAAAAATGAAAGAGGAGACTTAATTGATAACCCAAGGAATTAGAAAAAGAATTTGTAAACTATTTTTCAAAATACACTAAATAGCTGGGATTCCTCTGATTTAATAAAACAACAAAAAATGTTAGATATTCCTAAAGTCATTTTAGAAGAAGACAAAAAAATACTAAATAAAGATTTTTTAATAGAAATATTAAAACACTTCTCTTTCAAATACACCTCGATCAAGCTCTAAGGCCTTATGGTTTCCAGGCCAAGTTTTTTCAAAAATGTTGGCACTTTCTTGGTTTTGAACTATGGGAAGCAATAGAAAATGCCAGGAAGGTAGGAAACCTATTGAAGGAAATTAATAATGCATTCCTCACTCTAATACCTAAAAAAGTAGAAGCTATGGAATTAGGTGATTTTAGATTCATATCCCTTTGCAACACAATTTACAAAATCCTTTTCAAAGCCCTTGCAAATAACATCAAAAGACTATTGCCCCATATTATCTCAGAAGAACAAACTGGGTTTGTGCTAGGAAGATCTATATTTGATGGTATAATCATGGTCCAAGAAATCATACACTCAATCCAACAGACTAAGGAAGCAAGTATGATCATCAAATTAGATATTCAAAAGGCATATGATAAAGTAGATTAGAGATTTCTATGTAAATTCCTAGAGGAATTTGGATTTTAAAACAATGGATCAATCTTATTTATAACTGTATGTCCACCCCAAAAATTTTATATTATTTAATGGATCACCAAAAGGTTTTTTTGAGATATCCAGGGCATTAAAACAAGGGGATCTCAACTTGCTCTTTCTCTTTATCATCATGGAGGAAGCATTTGTTAGAATGGTCTCTAAAGAAAGCTAGTTAGGCCAGTTTTTTGGCATTAAAGTTACTAATGGAGTGCCTAATATTACACAGATCAGTAATTTGTGGATGACACACTTTTACCTAGTAAAAATAAAAAATAAAAAGCTAGGAATTATAAGGAAATTTTTAATTCATACATGAAAGGTTCAGGTCAAAGATTCAATGCATACAAATCTAAAATTTTCTTCCTCAATATTGATAAGAAGCTTGAGGATGAAATATGTCATATTTTAGGTTTCAAGAAAGGTACTTTCCCACGTAGATATTTAGGGATGCCCGTTAATAAAGGGAGTTGAGAAACTAAATTACGGGATCCATTGGTTAGGAAAATGGACCTTAAAATAAAAAAATTGGAAGGCAAGATGGTTATCTAATGCAGGATGAGAAACCATGATCAAATCTGAACTCTCAGTTATACCCACATATCAGATGTCTTGTTTTCCCCTACTCATAATGCTAAAGATAAATTGGAAAAAAAGATGAAGAACTTTTTTTGGCAAGGCATTTCAAAAAATAAGAAAATGGGTCTAATTAGCTGGGATTAGATCTGTAGACTACTTAAAGCTGGTGGGTTAGGCATAAAAAAGTTAAAATGGCAGAATATGACTTTAGGAGCAAAAATAGTATGGAAGATCCCTCAGGAACCTGATAGGGATTGGGTCAAAATTATTACAAACAAACATCTTCAAAATAATGACCCCACTAACATTTTAGAACTAAGGATCCACCCATAGGATCTAGAGAATGGAACTTTATGCTGGAATGAAGGGATGTTATCAATCACAATCTTACTTGGGATATTGGATCTGGTGATTCAGCTCTCTTCTAGGAAGATTTGTGGGGAGGGTATGATCCTATGGATAGTATAAAATCCCTAAGGATTAAGGATATTTTAAAAATCCTTTGGGGAAGGAAATTAAGAAACTATATAGAGATACCAACTATAGACCCTAATCTAGGATGGAAATAGAAATTGCTACAAGACACCCTCTTAACCATAGAAGAAAAAATAGAATTGAATTGGATTCTTAAATCTTGAAAAATTGTTCCCAAAATTAGGGAATATAAATTGTTATAGAATGGATCTAAGACTAGATTGTACAATGTCAAAGATGGTTATGACTCTTTGGTTAAAACTCAAAATTGGGAGTCAAATTTGTCACTGCACGTATGCTGGGATAAAGTATGTCTTCCAAAAGAAGGAATGTTTTTATGTGCTTCAATGCAAAAAAAGAATTATAAAAGCTAATTGGTTCGGGAAAATAGGCTTTGAGGGCCCTGCACAATGTTTTGTTTGTGAAAATTAGGAAAAAACAATTGATCATATCCTTTTAAATTGCCCTTATGCACAACATTTTTGATATTGGTTATGCAATAAACTTCATTAGAAATTTGCATTAGCTAATACTTTAGTTGAACACTTAAAATATTGTTCAACCACTCATAAGAAGAGTCTCTATAATATCATTTGGAAAGTAGCACCATCTATAGTAGCTTGGGAACTATGGAAAGAACAAAACAAAAGACTATTCAAGAAAAAAAGATGAACAAGCAATGCCTAGAGAATAAAATAGAAGCTAGTATTGTGGAGATAGTTTACAATAGATTACAAAATAGGAATCATCTAGAAGGTATTGTTGGCATATATTATGTTGTGATGGTAAGTGGTTTTTGGGGATGTAATGACTAGATTTTATTATAGGATGATCAGATGTTATGTTGTCATTGATGTCAATTATTGACTTTGTGTTCATAGTGTGTTGTCAAGCATAGTTGTGATGAATGAAGGGTTGTGGTGAGTTTTAGTGGTATCTATCTTTAGGGGAGACTTGGGTGTGTCTCTAGATGTGTAATGCATGACTTTTATTTCTGATGTGATCTTACAAAAAAAGTTGTGATTAGTTGAAGTATAACACTGCAACTTCAAGAATAGTTAATGACATGTGATCAATGATTTGAATGTCTTGTCAAATCTGTGTTGTATCTTGTGGTGCGGTCATGGGATATAGTGGTCAATGATATTTAGATGCTACATTTGCAACCACAACTAATTTGAGTGACTGGTGTGAAGGATAGGTGATCAGTGAGCAGAGACAGAGTTGTCAATAGGTTACAATATTTGTGTTCTTGAGTGATAAGTGATAAATATTTGATCGGTGATTGGTGATCGATGTTAAGGTTGGGGTGGAATAGATTGAGTTTTTCACAAGATGGTGATGTGTCTTCATGATTGGGGGTGATGATCTGGCATCACATTGCTAGATGCTAGCATGTGGAGAAGATTCTTAATGAAGCTTGTGTTTGGTCAAAATGTGTTTGACTCCTTGATACAACATTCTATGTAAATTATTGTTTTGGACAACGCAGTGTTGGAAATATGTTTTATGCATTTAATTTTTTTATGTGGCATGTTGGATTTGAGTGGGATGTTTTAAAATTCTAATTTAGGGTTTGTTCAAGGTAGTGGACTTAAAAGTTCAGTATTTAATGGATGAAGTTGAAGGTTAAGGTTGTTGACCTTGTGTTGTATTGGCACTATCAAAATCTGTTAACATCTCATGGTCTAAATCTTGAGAATTCTGTTAATTTTTAAAAATTTCCTTAGCCCCTGTTTTCAATTTTTCTAGCCTCTGGTTTAAACCCTGTGTCCTGGTCAATTTCATGTAAAACTCTAAGTGTCTTGAGTGTGTTATAATTTCAAGTCACTTAAAAACTTTTATGTTATGTGCACTTTTGAGACCAAATATTCTATTTTTGTCAAGAATTTTGGCATGGGTTTTATTTCCCAATCCTTGAATGCAAAGGAATATTCTTTATGTATATGGAGATTTAGCGTAGGCTGTTGATCTAGATATAGATGTGCAGTTGGGGTGTGATTTCTAGATAAAGATGAGGTCAGCTCAAACATTGGGAGATTCAGCGAGGACCGTAGATGCAGATTTAATCCTGCAGCTGGTGCTAGACCTCATGACTTAACTCAGGTCAAAGCATGCATTTGGAGATTTAGAGACTACATTATTTTTGAATCTCATAATTTAATTGGAGTCAAGATAGGGTTATAATTTGTATTTGTCACTTAATCTCTAGATAGCTCTCAGGTTAAGTAAAGTATTCCGAGATTAAGAGAGGTTTGTCGATCTTGTCAGAGATATGTGGCTGGTGCTTGATCTCTAGATCAAATTTAAAGTCTTATTTCTATCTATCAATCTGGAGAGGGTCATTGATCTTGTTTTGTTCTTGTTTGCTTTATGTGGTGTGCATTTAATCTCTGAATCAACCCAAGGTCAAGATTTTATTTCAGCAACTTTGAGACTTAGTTATCTCCCAATCTCTAGATAGACTCAGAGTCAAGCATCGTTAGTTTAAAGACAAGTTAGGTTTGTCGAGGAAGGATTTGAGCCATGGATCAATATCAAAATTGGTGATTTTCACTAAGTCTTGGGATAAACCAAGGGTCAGAGAAAAGACTTAGAGATTGTGAGATACAGGTTATCTCTTGATCTCTGAATTAGACCAGGGTTAAACTTAATTCTTAGAGTCTTGATGATTTACACATTCATTGAATCTCTTGATGGAGCCTGGGTTAAGTGTTGTACTCCAAGACTTGACAGGATGATGCCACATGTTCTGAGGATAGATAGATCTTGCATTTTGCACATGATCTCTAGAAGTGACCATAGTTAAAGAAGTTGTTCAGCGACTTGGAGATACAAAGGAATGATGAACTCAGAGTCAGAGATAGGTTAAATGTTGAAGTTAAGTTTAAGCTTGATCTACGATCAGCATAAAGCCTTAAGGAAAAGATGAAAATGAGATACTCTTTAAGGAATTGTTCCTTCTTGATGTGTGTCCAACCCGGTCAATGTAGATTAGAAGACAACAAGGATTTCTCAGGGCCATTTATAAATGTTCCATGTGGAGGTCAGTGGGACCTATGTGTTTGAAGACAAGGGATGAGTTAAAGATAAAGCAGTTTTAGATGGATCTTGCAGTAGGCATCATGGCTTAAATATAAAGTGATCAAGATCTAGTTCTTAAGGCATTGCATCATGGTGACGCTTGGCAGAATCTGATCTTGTTCCTGGGTAACTTAAGTAGATCAACGACTCTATTTTAAACTTGATTTAGTAGCTCGATCTCGACCGTAGATTTTGATTCCCCACCAAGATGACAGTTATAACCATTAAATTTGAATATTTAAATAGGTGCAGGGGGTATCTTGTCCATGGCAGTGTAGAATTGGATCAAAGTGGTTGTTGTAAAGGATCAGATTGTCTGCTTTCAGTTATGAGGTCATGGAGATCAGATATTGTTTTGAATTTTTTGAAGAAAGATCATGTCGGTGGAGAAACAAAAGATAAGTGAGAATCATATTTTCAAGAAGGAAAGATATCACTTAGACATGAATTCTAGGATTTCCTTCTTCTACATGTATCCTTCTTTTCTTTGTTTTAACAGTTCCCATTTTCTCTGCAAAAGTTCAGAGCAGGTTCCAAGTGTGGTTCCTCTGTGTATGTTTTCCCTCTTCTATGCATATAGGGTGTTCTTGTATCCTTTCTATTTCAGGGAAGAACATCATTGTAATAGCTTGCTTATGAATGAAATATAGTATTGTTGTTCTGTTATTAAGATTGTCTCCATGTGTTTCTTGAATCATAGAAAATTAAGCATTAAGGGTGTTTTAGTCTTGTCTATTGTTGATCAACAATAGAGTCATTTAACAAATTAATGTGATTTAAGAATTGTCTTCAAGTGTGTATGAGTTAGAATATCAAGGGTATGCCAATCTTTTCTTTAGTAGATGTTGATTAATGTATTGTCTATTCCATGATCTCTTCCAAGGGGAGGGTTAAATGCTTTGAGTAGGTAATTACATACTTGAATACATAGGTGGATTCTTAAGTATGACTTGATGGATATCGTATGTCTTATGTAAGGCATATAGACATATTAGACTGTGTTGTTCTCCTTTGTTTATGATATTCTTGCAATGTTATGTTTGACTCTATTACCCAATGGATAAGGCACTGGTCTATGAAATATTTGGGGTATTTCAGAGATCCATTAATCAAAACATAAGTTGAAAATCATTTCCCTTTTATGTTGTTAGGAGTTAGGATTGCTCTAGTTTCCAGACATGCTCTATGCAAGTGGAATATTGAATAAGACTTGATAAAATATTGAGGTACTTGTTGCCTAAAGGTTTGAAAAATATTCCACATTTATATATTTTCAAGCTTGTATTTGTCACAAAGGAGTCATGTATGTGCAGATTAGGTTGTGCCCACCTGAGTGATGTGGAGCTCAAAGTGAAGGAGGATGTTTTATCCTCATTAATTAGACTTTGTCTTGTAGAATTAGGAATTGGGAGTCATAGATTTGGATAGCTATTGATCTATTTTGATTCTACAAGAAAAATATCTAACAAAATGGTGACTCTACTGGGGAGGCCATTAAGGTTATAATGTCATGCGCTACAAAGAAATACTCCTAATATTTTGTGAAGTGGGTCAATTATTTTATGTCTATCATTGAAAAGTGTCTAAAGGTCCAAGTTTTTGAATGAATACACATATTATCTTACATATGGTGAGTGGAAACTCTGAGTTCTCTGATTTTCACCAGTGTGCATGTTTAAAGGAAGACTATAAAGAAGGTGGACTTGCACTAATAAAGGCATCAGATATTTGGGCCCCTATGACTATGGACATAGTAAAGAGAGGATTTCATATGAGAGCCTATCATAAAGGGATGTTCTTTGGAGTGCTGATTTGAAGAATGTTAGAGTTGGGAAAAGGATCTCAACTATTTTAAATTTTTATTTTTTCCTCTGCAAGGAGGTGGCGACTCTACCAAGGTTTTGAAGTTTATTTGGAGGTGACTTTAGATCAACATTTTGCAGAAATCCTATCATATCCAGGTATTTTTGTTTTTATTGGATAGCTTATGTTCCATGAAAATGAGTTTTTAAAATTTTTCCCTATTAAGTGGTCAACACAAATTGAAAGGGAAGGAAGAGTAGGATTGTAACCATCTTGTGACTAATTATGTTTTAAAGTTTTGTGCAAGTAGAAATATATTTTGAATCTTTCAAGCCTGCATACTTTCAATTTAAAATATGCCTATTGAGATGTCACAAAATTATGGAAGACAGAGTTTTGGCATGAAATATTATGTGGCTCTAAACTTTGAGGGCATTCATGGTTACCCAAATGGTTTTCCACCCGAGATTAGGGAAAATTGCCAAGATTTAGTGGTGGGAAAGAAGAGAATGTTGAAGAACATTATAGGAGCTACATGGACTTAATGGAGTTTTTTGACAAAGAATATGAGGACAGTGTTATGAAATTGTTTGTGCAATCTCTTTTGAATGATGCAAGAGAGTGGTTTTCCTTTTTACTAGAGGGTTCTATCTCTTCATGGGAAGAGTGGAGTTCAGCTTTCATGAAGCATTTTGCTGAAAGAATTAATGCAAGTGTTGTGTTAAATAGGTTGATGGACATTGAGATTGAAGAAGATGAACTAGTTCCATTTTTTAACATTAGATATGCAAAAATATTAAGTAATATTCCAAGTAGCCACAGGCCAAATGACCAAGTATATGTTTGGTAATTTATTTGGGTGCTTTTGGGAAAAATATTAGCTTCTTATTAAGAGATAGTGAGCCTAAAACTTTGTGTCAAGATTTTATGAAGGTCATGGACATAGAAAATAATTTGAAATTTGAAATTTTAATGGTTTTCTATCTACTGGTGTTCATGGTCATGATTTCTCAAATTTAGTATATAGGTGTGAATCAACAAATGAAAATCAAGGTCAAAGTATTTTTATCTCTATTGATCTTACTAACCATAATTCAAATTATGATTCAAGGCAAGGTATGAGTGAAGAATTGTATAAATTTCTTGATGCAGAGATAGATATATATAGGGGTTACACACACAATCATGTGAAAATTGGTTATTCTAGTTTTGTGGCTGCAGAGACAGATTGTTTGTAGTTAGTTGTGGAAAATAAAGAAGGGGCATATGTTTCATTAGAATATGATCTTGAAGCCCTAACTGATGAGGATCTATCAAATTTTTTTTATACTGATAATGAGGATGAGGTTGTTGTTTCTTAACCCACGTTTGTGTTACAAGGTAATGTCCAAAAGGAATTATATGAGGATTTAGTTGAGGAACAAGCTTCATTGAACCAGAGTGACTTTGATCTTTTTGAAGATAAGGAAATAGATTATATGCAACTCTGTCAAGAGGATGAGGATAAGGATTTTTCATGTGTTGGAAATGGTTCTAAAAATGCAAATTTTTCTATGACAGTGATAAATTCTTTTGTCCTAGATAACAATGATGACAACATAGAGGTGTTGGAAGAGGAATGCACATACAAGGAGTTTACATCAGAGAAACATCAAGGGTAGCTCAGAAATGATTATATTTCAAATAAGGAGATCAAGGTTTCTGATGAAGATACACATGCTTTTATGTTTAAACAACATTGCAATGATGATAATAATATTGATAGTTTAGTTTGTATGTTTGTATCTTGTGGTTTTCCATGTGATGTTGTTAAGTTTAGAAGACATGGGGATTTGTATGAACCAGAATATGAGGTTGTTGAAGCTCAAAGTTTTGAGAAATGTTTAGCATATGAATGTCCAGTTTCTGACAACCTTGTGCCAACTCATTAGATGGATAGTGTTTCTATTTATATTGGTTCCGTAAATAGTCTGGGTAATAAGAAAGATGATCTTAGTCATGAGTCTGAGGCAGTGGATCATATAGAATATGAAAATGAATATTATTTTGTTAATGGTGGGTCACTACCTGACTTTTTTGCACCAAATTATGAATGTTTCCAATAGGATTTATCATGTGTCACAATTGCAAGTTTTGACCACCTTTCACAAATAGAAATAGATCTTTTCAATTTTAAATTGAGTAGTGATCTTTCTAATGTTGTTCACACAAATCTGGAAATATTGCCTTATGATGAGAAAATAGGGTTTACTAATGTTGTTCTTTGCAGTATTGAATCAAATCAAGCTAAAATAGTTGAAGGTGAGCTTCATGATGACTTATTTAGGCCACAATTCAATTTTTTTCAACCAGAGCTATATTCTTTTTTCTAGTAGTCTGATATGAAGGATGTTGAATTGCTACATTTAGTGGATATTTGTATATGTGAAAATGGGTACCTATTCCTGCAGACACAAATACACACACTTCAATACATCATTGCATGGTTAGTGGGTTAGAAAACATGAAATTGAAATGCATTAAACAACTACACTAACCTAAATTGATATATTGCCTTATAGTAGGCAGGAGTATGAGTTTTCTCTCAGGTCATCGCAAACTCAGTGACTACACCAATATCCTAAACAAAGGATTTAAAACTATATGATTGATCTAAAATAATTGATTAATCTAAATGATAAATGCAACATGTAGATTGTTGTTAATCCAAGCTAATTAGAGATTCATTTTAAAGCACCAAATGAAAGATGATTCATTTTAAAACCCAAATCAAGTGTGCTCTAAATTAGATTGTTTGCATGCTTGAAAGTAAAATAACAATGCTAAATGATTAATAGCTAAGAAAATAAAGAAAAGAAAATGCAGTATAATAGTGATAGAAGAAGTTAGGATCCTTTGTGAAGGAAATGATTTTCTCTTTTATACAAATCTCTCTCAAATCAACAGTCGAGATTGAAAGAAAAGAGTGGCTCAAATTCAATTGAAGAAGCACAATCTATGTGCAAGTAGTGTGATTGGTTGAAAGAGTTAGTTGACTATACTGACTGATCAGTTATTTTGGAAACCTCCATATTCATTTCTCAGTTAACTGAAATGTTTCCAAAATGATAAATAAATAAGAATTTGTTAACTAAGTGGAATTGGATTGTTTCCAATTTGATAATCAGTTGATTGGATTTGATGATGTCATGTGCATTTTTAATAATTTAAATGATTTTGAATGCATATTTATTTTTATTAATTAATTTAATTCCCTTTTTTATTTTAATTAACAAATTAGCAATTTTATTTAATTAATATATCAGAATATTAATTAAATAATTAGTATAAATTTTATTTTCCAATGTAATGTGATTTTAGGGATTAATTAATTAATCAAGTAAGATGATTGATTAAGACCTAGGGTTTAGGTCAGATCAGTTTGAATTTGATAGATTGAGGAATTGCCCGTTTGATTTAGGACTTAGGGTTTATCAAGATCAGGGTTTCTTGATTAATTATTTAGATTGGGGGTCTAGGGTTTATATGACCATTTTTATGTGATTACATTTTCCCCTCTTTGAATTGATGTGCGATTAGCTCATTGATTCAAAGACTTGTTAGCGATGAGATCAAGAATAGTTTGATTTGAAGTGATGAAACCATTCTTGAGAAGAAGAAGACCAACTTCGAGCTTGATTGAATAAAGATCGATCAAAAGATATAAAAAGAATACTCAACTTGATTTGAAGTGATGAAACTAAACATCTGTCAAGAACTCTAACACCTTTTGATTGGTTTGAATGAATAACCAGTTTGATTTGAAGTGTTGAAACTGATTACCCTTAAGATATTTGATTAGCAAGAAAATTGACTTGATTTGAAGTGATGAAGCCAATTTGATCAATATATCTGGTTTCAATAATGAATAGCTCATATAAGACCGATCTTGTCTAGTTCTAAGTGTATTCACCACTGTATAAACCCATTGATTAGGTTGCCTTTGATTTAAGATGACCTAAACTTGATTTTATGCGATGAAGCTGAGATGCCCTAAGCGATGGGGTTTTGATTGAGGATGTGATCACTGGAATGTTGATGTCCTAATCTTGCCCCCTCGGGAGAAAAATCAAAATATGGATAGGTGCCCCAGTGATGAGAAGAAATTTGATTGATAGCATGATGCAAGAAGAAGATGATATGATTAGAAAGAGGTCACAAATCAATTAGGAGATAATCTTTACTTGATGAGACCAAGATTTATGATTCAAGGATTGGTTGGAACAAAGACATGAGAGATTTCCATTGGTTGTACAAACACTCAGCTGTAGTTGATTGATAAATTCAAATGTCAGATTTTGATTTTGATCCTAAAAATGGAATCAGGACAGTCAAATTAGCCAAGGGTGTCATGTTCATGCACAACTAACCACTTGACGATGAGAAGATTGATCGATAAGAACCTTAGATCCTTCACATTGGAGAGAGATATCAATGCTATGCAAATTTCAACACCATGCAGATGCAGATGTAGATGCAACACTAACATGAATACAACCTAAGGTGTAGTCACTAAACCTTTAGTAGCAAAAATTTTCATCATCGAGAATTTTTGGAACATCAGAGTCAATACAATCCTTACCTGTGCCACTGACCATAAGAATATAAATATGAATTTCATTGGATAAGATATGAGAAACTAACATAAGCATTAGGGCACAAAAGCTGAGATGACCTTAATGTTGTTTCTAGTTGATGTTGCAAGAGTACACCAATATCAAGGCATTCAAATCCAAGATAACCATGAGTGCGATCTTGCGTAAACATGCAAAGCAATAACAATCAAGGAGATAGTTCTGACCTCACCTTGGCATACAAATAAATAGGATTGAGGGATGTGAGGATTTTCCTCCTTAATGCAAGAGCTCTTATCACATACACCTTGATTATTTAACATTTTTGGATCATCGAGACCACACCAACAAGTAGTAGACTAAGAAAAGATTAACAAAAATTCAATGAAAATAGATAGCATACAAATAGAAGTTCATCATACTTCGGCCAGTTTCAAAGTTTTTGAATGTGTATATGTATGAGGTGTTGAGAAACACCATCATTCTTGTGAGTGCAATGTGTTTGATTGCTATCAATATATTGTTTACATTTACGATATCCAATGTGTGTTAATAAATATAGATGTGTCCAAAGATAGTGTTAAGAAACACTTTTGATTAGGGTGTTTAGAAACACCTATTTGCATCACTAATGAGATGTCCTTTAGAAATGACAAGATTACTAACTCTGGTATAATCTAAAGATATGATTTGATTGGGGACCCATGCCCCTAGTAGAAAATGAAAATGACTAACTTGACTCATACTGCGAGGACAAAGCTGATTTGATTGCCCCCAGGTTAGGACTTTGAATTAGTTTCAAGCTAGGACGGTTCTCAGAAGAACCAAAGTGTCACAAAAGTGATTGAAAGGTATGTACAAACTAAAGAAAAATATTGCCAAGACTAAGCATTGATAGATGGATCACTGATTACAAGAGGCTCCTATTTACTAGGTTTTCACGAATTTGGCAGAGATGCTATTTAGCAAAAATTGATTTGTTTTGAAGTGATGAAGCCAATTTGATCAATGTGCCTAGTTCTAGAAATGAATGACTCGTCTAAGACCGATCTGTCTGGTTTTGAGTGTATCCATCACTGTATAAGACAATTTATTGGGTTTCTTTTGATTTATGATAATCTCAACTTGATGTGATGTGATGAAGCTAAGATGCCCCAAGTGATGGGGTCTTGCTTGATGATGTGATCATTGAAAACCTGGTAAGAATGTCTGTGTTGCCAGCCTTTTTTCAAAAACAAATTTAATATATTTTTTTCCATTTTTTGATTTTTTTGATTGATGCATCAAGACACATATTGCTAGGTTTTCACCAAGATGATCATTTTTTCAGAACTTTTTCCAATTTTTAATCTTTTCTATCTTTTAGAGATTACTCGTTCTCAAGAAAGATCACATTGGTTTTCCCCCAATGTCTAGCAAGGTGTAGAACATTACAGATGGATTGGAAAGATGATCTATGAGGCAAAAAGATAATGTTGGATGAAGAGGGTGAATGCAACCCTCAAAGATAGTCTCTTGAAGACTACCCAAGCTAGGGAAAAAGGAATATAGCAATTTAGGATCATAGAGTGATGCTAGATAGCATATAGGATAATGACCTGATGTCTAGAAAAGCACGTGGTCCAAAAGAGTGGACATGTCAAGAATTTTTTGAGAAACAATTTTATATTTTTTCATTCTTCATTTTGATCAAGACCAAGGGGTTAATTGGATAGGATATAGCTATGATAGCAAGATCAGGATAAGGGGTGATGGAGGTATAAGTGGATGTTTTGGGATTATGGCAGGAATGTGCAGAGATAGGAAGGATAGGCTTGGGATAAGAAAGATCACAATAGGGTTCCATGAATGAGAGCAAGTGAATAGGCTGATGTATAGGATAATGGATGTCAAGATGCATAGTGTTCATGGATAGGTTCAACCTTGTCAAGATCACCACAAGGAACATGGATGCTCACGTGCTAGCTAGATGTAAGATATGATGGATAAGATGACATGGAAGGAACTTTCCCCCAAGTGAAGAGTGTAAGTAGGAGGAATTATGCATGAGGCCTGTTTGCCAGGTTTTCATCATGGTACTTATCCAAGGTGCCACAAGAAGTGGTTTTAACCATAGGATGGATTGATTTATCTTTACTTTTGCTACCGGGTAAAAGCACAATAATCTGTCACCCTTTTACAAAGGAAAAGGACGACCAAATCAAAGTTGTTCAGCTTCAATAGTATAAAAGTGACATTTATGTTTGGAATTTGAAGATGATGTAAACTAATAAAATGTTTTAAAATGGATGAAGTTTATGATTATTATTTTTAATATTTTTTTTTAATAAGTTTTGATTTTTTTTTTAATGTTTAAAGATGATTTTTCAATTGCAGAAACATGTATAAAATTAGGGGTTTAGTTCCCGCCAAAACATTATATGTAAATAAACATTTTTTCCCCTAATTTAAAAATATGTTATAGATGACATATATAGCTAGTGCATGAAGAAATAAAAATTG
>MU223283.1:330206-359967 GCA_018584345.1 Thuja plicata | reverse complement strand
ACTTAACTATAATGAATCTAGCTAGACCATATGTTTGGCCAAAATTAATTTTTAGTTAGAAATACTAAAATTCAGCTGTGCTAATAAGTTGTCCTAAAAGGTGACAGATTATTGTGCTTTTACCCTACCAAGGTGCATGTTTACAAGGTTTTCACCAAGGCACTTTTTCTCTTTTTTTTTGTACTTTTGATTTTATGGAGGAACTTAAGATTCTTTCTTTGGATAGTGCTCCTTTGAAAGATCTGATAGGATAGACCAAGGCTGCTAAAAGTATGCTCAAAGATGTTGATAGGGTGATGGTAGAGAAGAGTGATATGGAGGATAAGGGAGATGGTAGCCAAGGATTAATGTGATGGATTGGATAAGAGGGATGGAAGGATGTGAGATGGATGGGTAAGAGGTAGGTGCAGGATATTTGATAGGGTATGGTGATAAGATCAATATTGACACACCCCTTGAATGGAAGTGGATGGATGGAGGAAAAATGGATGGAATAGCTCGAGGATTTGATGGATGAGTGGATTTGGATCTTGGTACATGAGGATCCAAGATGGATGGAGAAGGGGGTGAAGTATTCAAGGTAATGGATTTTGGGATATGAGGACCCAAAATAGAGTTAGAAGATGGGAGATATTTAGATGGAGATGAAGTTGAAGACTTTGGAAGCTTAGATGCCAACTCTGACTTTTCCTTTTTGTTCAAGCCTTTTAAGAGAGACTTCGGAATCCACATAGCTTTAAATTTTCCTTTTGTATCCAAGTCCT
Organism: Thuja plicata; assembly: GCA_018584345.1. Classification (NCBI taxonomy): domain Eukaryota; kingdom Viridiplantae; phylum Streptophyta; class Pinopsida; order Cupressales; family Cupressaceae; genus Thuja; species Thuja plicata. The sequence goes on along the minus strand of MU223283.1, from coordinate 359,203 downwards.
TTAGAAGAAACTTGGGAATCCACATAGCTTTTGATTTTCCTTTTCTTTTGGATGATTTAGAACGCAATTATTCCATGATGAATTTAGGAACCCATATTTTTGTTGATATTATTGTTTGCTCAGATTTAGAATGCAATGCTTCCATAATGGATTTATGAACCCATATTTGCTTTGATTTTATTATTTTCTCAGTGGACCTTTGCAGTCTCTTGAATATTTCCTTTTTCTTTGTAGTCACATGTCAATTAGATTGGACACAGCGATCTTCATATGTAAATAGATTCTTGTATATTTTATTTTTTTCGTTGAACATCCAAATTTACTCCAAAAGACATAGGAATTATGGATGAATAGGGCTGATATGGATGGTTAATATGGATGGGTTGATAGGGAGATTTCAAGGATGCATTTCTTTTTTGATCTTGATAGGAGATAGGATAAGTTGACAACAAGCTAGTAATGATAGGCATGGTGGATGGAGGGATATAAGGACCCAATATAGATGGAAGGTTTGACAGTTTTAGCTTTGGGATATAGGGACCAAGAATAGACTTGGAGGATGGAGAAGGATTATGCTTACATTTTAATGGAGGGAGATAAGGTGTGGAAGGGATATCAATATCTTTAGAGTGAGCTGCATAACCAACGATCTCATCATTAGGAGTCAACTTTATACCCATAGGCTCATGATTATCTTTTATAGGAGCGATTTGGATAGGAGAAGTTGAATATTGAGGGGATTTATCGTTATTCAAGGGATTTAGAGGAATGATGATTTCTTGAGGTGGAATAATATAAAAAGGCAATGATGGGATGCTCTAATCTTGACAAGGATCTTTAGATGGTTTAGAAAGGGTATTTTTCTCTTGATTTTGAATAGGTTCATTAGAGATGGTGGAAAGGATAGCTTGATCTTGCTTTGGAGATGGAGAGCTATGTTCTTGGAAGAAATGGAAGGGGATGATACAATAATCATAAGATTCTTGAGATATGCAACGTTGGTCAACTATTGGATAAGGATGGATGGTGTCTTGATCTTGATCATTACTGATATTTGTTTCCTCACACTATGGATCACCCTCTTGAAATGGAGCCACTCCTAAGGACAAGGTAGGAGTTTTGATATGCATGTGGTATACTTTAAAGCCTAATGGAGTATCATTTTGAGTAGGTATGATAAGCGTTGAAGCACATGAAAGCTCTGGGTCTATGATCTTTGAAGCCTGAGAAAGACTTGCAGTCATATGTTGGTTAGCTTGCATCTCTTTTAGAGATAGTCCTTGAGGGTAGACATAGTCATCATTAGGCTCATTCTTTGATAGATATGGTGTGGCTTATTTTGAAGCTTTAGGAGATGGAGGAATGGTGAAACAAGTAGATGTGATATGTGAACCATTGCTAGACATGGATTCCTGATATTGATCATTCTTGAGATTAGATGTATCATTGGGATTTTCCACTTTGATTATGCCATCATCTATGAGATCTAGGATTTTATGTTTCAAATCCATGCAAGATGAAGTTTTATGCTCATTATGTCGATGATATGCACAATAGGTACTCAATAATTTTAATCTAAGTGATGTTTCTTGAGGCAATGTGATGATATTATGATCAAGAAGTTATTCTAATGCTGATTTATAAGATTGTCCCAAAGGAGTGAATTCCCTCATGCATTTAACCCAAGGTTTTTCTTTCATGAGGTTACTAATCCCTTTGGAGGGAGACTTTGTGGTGTTTTCAATAGCTTTTAGGGATTTGGAGTCACTTGCTTGATCAAAGATAGGAACATGATCATAGAGAAAAGGATAGATCGATCTTAATGAGGACTTGTTGGATGGTGTATCTTTTCCCCATTTGATTCTTAGAGTTCAGATTTCAAAGTTTGAAGTTGTTTTGATAAAGCTTCCATAAGAATCTCTTCTTTCATATTGTTAGGACCATAAGTTTTAGCCCATTTTATTTTAGACATTGTAATATTGACTTGATGCACTTTCTTAGAAGATTTAAGAGAAGGTATGATGAATCGATTGATTTCCTGACAGGTGCTGAGGTGATATCTAAAGTGTTGATTAAGTTCAAGACCAAAGGACAAAGGAGATAAAGTCCAACTAAGAGAGAGAAGAAATGACTCTGATCTTGATTCATGGTTAACTAACCTACTCTCTCAACCCAATATAAGGATAGTGCGGACAAAGATAGTCAACCATTGTCTCTACTAAGAGTCATGAAAATGTGGGATGTCTTAGTCGGTCTCTGACCTTCTGCAACAGCAAAAAGAGGGATTTTGGTCATGAGAACAAAGTTTTTAGTCAGGGCATCCATTCAGGCGGCTATACATATGACATATTATCCCCATTAAGGAGGCCTCCTAGCCTACAAAAGTTAAGTTCTGTTGGTTTTTATGCACCACGAGGGTACTGAGGGAGATCTTCTTTTGGTATAGAAAAATTTACACTTGTTCACTATGAGATTAATCACAATGACATTTTTTATATACCGGTTCAGAAGGGCTTGGCTTTAGCCCGTTACTGGTTGCACAATCCACTCTCACTGGCTCTGTAAAATCTCTCTAGAAGTAGCCACACTAAAAGATTTGAATGAATTTATCTTACACCCAAGATATGTGAAGGCGAGGGGAGAGGATACGTTCATGCAATTATTTTGGATTACAAATCTAAAGAACACTTCAAACACTTAGGCAAAGTAATTATTTTTAAGCACCAAAATGGAAGTGTTATTTAACTACAAAATGCAAACATGATGGTTTTGGAAGATACAAAAAGTCTTTGACAAGCATCTTGCATCAAAATCATTAGTATTTTATGATTTTTTCTTCATTTAAAATATCCTACAAACCACTGGTGGGCTATAATCAAAGATAAGTCTCAAGAACAACAAAGTCAAAGATTGGTTAGCATTATAAAATATAGAAAATCACAAAACTAATTGCATATTTAGAAAGTATATTAAAAATCATGCACTTTAAAAAAAATTGCACTAAAAAAGGTTACCGTTTGAGCCCGAATGAGGCTCTGGAAGTTACCAACTGAAGGATTAGGAAGGTACAACCATCAAAATCTATGATTTTTGATAAATCGAGCAAGTAAAACAAGAAAATAACCCAACCACATGGATATTTAGAAAATTCTAGCCAAAATAATTAAAAAATTGCTCTAAAAAAGGACCTAAAATGAGCAAGATATGGGGGTTTGAATATGAACTACAATTTCAAATTAGCATATGGTGAAGGCTAAATATTTTAAAAATCTTGCTGAGGTCAGAAATCTTACGAGGTTAAATTTGATGGTCAAAATTCTATTGTAAAAGGCTAAAAACCCCGCAGAATGACAGTTTGACACCCGTCAAATTTATGACCATGTCTATTCTGGCATGGCAAAAATTGTCTAGGGGCCTGTGTGTTTGATGAAGGATGACATGTCCCTTTCCATGTGTAATTTGTTTATTTTCTAGTTTGGAGGGCTGAGGCTGTGCGGGAAGGCTGGGAAGAGAGAGGCAGGGCTGAGCAGGGGCGGAGGTGGATGTGGGTGGAGGTGAATAGCGCGGGGGTGGAGGAGTACACTGTGGGAGGGGAGAGGCATGTAAGGGGAGGAGAGGTGTAGTGTAGGATAAGGAAGGCAAGGAAGAGGAAGCACAGAGGGTTGTGTGCAGTTGGGGTTGGGAGTGCAGGGGTGGGAGAGATGAACAGGGGGTGTGGGTTTGGGAGGTGTTGTATGGAAGTAGTGAATTATGGAGCCGCGAGGGATGGGGATGGTGGAGGGGAAGTGAAGGGATGTAAGGTGAGTAGAGGGGATGAATGCAGAGGGTAGGAGGCTGTTGTGGGTCATGCAGGATGGGTGAAGCACAGTCAAAGGGTGGCTGTTGGATATATAGCATGGGGATGGGGTTAGATTTTTTGATCCCACATGCGTAGGGTTTTGAAAAATAGACTAGTGTTTATATAAATTCAAATACTTAATGTCCAAAGAAAATTAATTGGTAGTAATGGACTTCCCAATTGGAATGAAATGCAAATTAATGTGGAGATAGAATAGGATATAAAGAGTATTTGGGGTGCATCCAAAAAATATTTTTTTAGAAATTCTCCCTCAGTCTATGTGCAAAGGCTGCATCGGTCTATGTACAGTTGAGGTTGTCTTGATATGCATGTAGAAGGTCATACAACCTTTTCATGCAACATTTTTTTTCCATAGATTTAGTTTTGGGCAGGTATAGGCATGCTTATAGTCATTTACAACCGAAATGACAAACTAGACATGATGGTGGAGTCAGATATGACTCAGAGTGAATGTAGGGAGGGTTTTGGCTCAAAAATAGATTTGATCCCCATGGTGGGCACCAAAAATGTATATGTGAAAATGGGTACTTGTTCCTACGAAAACAAACACACACACTTCAATAGATCATTTCATGGTTAGTGTGTTAGAAAGTATGAAATTGAAATGCAGTAAAGAATTACACTAACCTAAATAGATATATTGCCTTTGAGTAGGCAGGAGTATGAGTTTTCTCTCAGGTCATTGCAAACTCAATGACTACACCAATATCCTAAATGAAGGATTTAAAGCTAAATGATTGATCTAAAATGATTGATTAATCTAAATGATAAATGCAAGATGCAGATTGTTGTTAATCCAAGCTAATTAGAGACTCATTTTAAAGCACCAAATAAAACATGATGACTCATTTTAAAACCCAAATCAAGTGTGCTCTAAATTAGATTTTTTGCATGCTTGAAAGTAAAACAACAATGCTAAATGATTAATATCTAAGATAAGAAAGAAAATAAAATGTAGTATAATAATGATAGAAGAAGTTAGGATTCGTTGTGAAAGAAATGAGTTTCTCTTTTATAGAAATCTCTCTCGAATCAATGGTCGAGATCGAAAGAAAAGAGTGGCTCAAATTTGATTGAAGAAGCACAATCCAAGTGCAAGCAATGTGATTGGTTGAAAGAGTTAGTTGACTGAACTGGCTGATCGGTTATTTTGGAAACTTCCATATTCAATTCTTAGTTAACTGAAATTTTTCCAAAATGATATATAGTAAGAATCCGTTAACTAAGTGGAACTGGATTGTTTCCAATTAGATAATCAATTGACTGGATTTGATGATGTCATATGCATTTTTAATAATTTAAATGATTTTGAATGCATATTTATTTTTATTAATTAATTTAATTCCCTTTTTTATTTTAATTAACAAATTAGCAATTTAACTTAAGTAATATATCAGAATATTAATTAAATAATTAGTATAAAATTTTTGATTAAGGTAAATATAGGTTTTGAATGGAACCTAGAACTATTTATAGCTTTAAATAAAAGATGAACAATAACAACCCTTACAAACTTTGATAGCCTGCTATATAACAAGAAGCAGGACCCCATCTAACCCCAGAAAAACCCAAAAAAGACACAAAAAGTATACAAAAAATAGTTACCAGCACATTTACCAGGCTAACTACCAACATGAAACAGAAAGAAAAACTACTTCATACTTTCAAATGCTATCTCAGCCTCTTTCTTCATATCTTCCATCATATCAATGGATTCTTTAAGGGCTTTCATCTCCTTAGGTATCTCTGGAAGTTTCCTTTTGATGTCGCTTCTTGTTCTGGTTCCCAGGCCAAAACTCCCAGCTTTGTCTTCAATTATGATAGTTCTATTCTCTAGCATGCTGCTCTCTAGATAGGCATACAAGGCCTTAAGATTAGACACTGAGACTTTAAACCCCTCGTTTATATGCTTAAGAATGATACTTATCATATGCCCATTGTGGCTGATTTTTTCTTTCATATCTTTCAGCTTCTCCTCCACCAGAGCAGTGATTCTGGCCGTTATCTCTTCATTCAAATTATTATTATTTACCTTCATCAAAAGATCCTTTTTCCATCTTTTCCAACTTAGTTTTAAAGGGCTCCATCGCTTCTTCCATCTCCTTCAAGTGCTACTTCATTTCATTCATGTTCTTGTTGATCCACTTCTTCATATTATCACCTTGATCCTCTTTACTCTTAGGGTCATCAATGTCAAACCCAACATTAGTTTTTTAGCTTGATTCATTTCTCTATTTTTTCTTATTTCTATCACCAGCCCTAAGATTAGGCTACTCATTCAACTCCTCCTTGTCTTTACCCTTATTCTCTTCTTCTTCTTTTTCCTCCTCTTGATTTTCTTCTTCATTTACCATATTGTTATCTTCCTCATTCACGGTAATCTCCTCCTCATTCACATAGGCACCCTCCTCATTCATAGAGTCATCCTTCTCATTCATAGGATCATCCTCATTGTTCCCAGGTTCATCCTCCTCATTCACAGACTCATCCTCCATTTTATCTTCCTGTATTTTCTCTTCTTCATTACCTTGAGGGGCTAGGGTTTGGTCTTTTGAATCCTCTTCTCTGTCCAGATTTTCCTCAATCTTAATCCTTGCCCTCTTCTTTGTATCCACCTTTTTTCTTTCTAGCTTGATTTTCTTTACATTCCCTTTAACCCTTTTAGGAATGGGTTCCAATGTAATGCGATTTTAGGGATTAATTAATTAATCAAGTAAGATAATTGATTAGGACCTAGGGTTTGGGTCAAGTAAGTTTGAATTTGATAGATTAAGGAATTGCTTGTTTGATTTAGGACTTAGGTTTTATCAATATTAGGGTTTCTTGATTAATTATTGAGATTGGGGGTCTAGTTTTTAGATGACCATTTTTATGTGATTACAATATTAAGGAAATGGGACTTATCCAAGGTCTTCAGCATGGTCATTTTCCTAACTAGCATCAGTTGGTCATGAATGATCATCCTCTTTCTTTGCAAAACATTGATATTGTTGGGATGGATGATATCAACCATAAAGTTTAAAAGGAGTTATTTCTTTGTTAGGTTCAGCATGATAATTATATTCAAAGTTTTTTTACGTTACTGGACTTTGAAATTTTGGTTGATGGCTTTGATATCAGTTTACCTTTTAACTATGAGTTTATGGTGCAGAATGATGAAGTCCTTTATGAGGACTATGTTTTTAATAATCTCACGATTCAGATGGGAAAAATGTTAAATATTGCCAGCTTGTTTTTTACTCAGTTGATGTTAAAAGATTTTCTCAAAAATTTTATGTCAATGGGTGATCAGAATCATATTTTTGACAGAGGCGGGTTCTATTGAAAAATATATATTTGTAAAAAGTTTCTTATTTTCTTTTTTTGGTATTTTTTGTTGTGTGGTCTCATTTTTTTTCTTGGTCTACTCTCCTCAGAGATCTAGAATCTAGTGTTGATCTTGCGCTCAACATTCTCCAATTGGAGCCTATGTTGGAACTGTCAAAATCTATTAACATCTCATGGTCTGAATCTTGAGAACTCTGTTAAGTTTTGAAAATTTCCCTAGCCCCTACTTTCAATTTTTCTAACCTTTTGTTTAAACCCTATGTCTTGATCAATTTCATTAAAAAACCTAAGTGTCTTGAGTGTGTTATAATTTCAAGTTACCTTTTCCAAGTCACTTAAAAAAATCTATGTCATTTGTGCCTTCGAGACCAAATATTCTATTTTTGTCTAGCATTTTTGGCATGGGCGTTATCTCCCAATCTCAAAAATCAGCGCAGGGGGTATCTTGTCCATGGTGGTATAGAATCAAATCAAAGTGGTTGTTTTAAAGGATAAGATTGTCTGCTTTCAGTTATGAGGCCATGGAGATCATATATTGTTTCAGATCTTTTGAAGAAAGATCATGTCAGTGGAGAAACTAAAAAATAAGTGAGAATCATATTTTCAAAAAGGATATATGTTACTTAGAGATGAATTCTAGGGTTTCCTTCTTCCATATGTATCCTTCTTTTCTCTATTTTAAGGGTTCTCATTTTCTTAGCAAAAGTTCAGAGCAGGTTCCAAGTGTGGTTCCTCTATATATATTTTCCCACTTCTATGCATATAGGGTGTTCATGTATCCTTTCTATTTCGGGGAAGAACATCATTGTATAGCTTGCTTAAGAATGAAATTCAGTATTTTTGTTTTGTTATCAAGATTGTCTCCATGTGTTTCTTGAATCATAGAGAATAAAGCATTAAGGGTGTTTTAGTCTTGTTCGTTGTTGACCAGCAATAGATTCATTTAAGGAATGACTGTGATTTAATATTTTCCTTCAAGTGTATATGAGTTGGAATATCAATGGTATGCCAATATTTTCTTTCAGTGGATGTTGATTAATATATTGTCTATTCCAGGATCTCTTCCAAAGGGAGGGTTAAATTCTTTGAGTAGGTAATTACATACTTGAATACACAGGTGGATTCTTAAGTATGAATTGATGGATAGGGTATGGCTTATGTAAGGCATATAGACATATCAGACTGTGTTTTTTTCCTTTGTTCATGATCTTCTTTGCAATGTTATGTTTGATGCTATTACTCAATGGATAAGGCACTGGTCTATAAAATAATTGGGGTATTTCAGAGATTTATTAATCAAAACATAAATTGAAAATCATTTCCCTTTCATGTTGTTAGGAGTTAGGATTTCTCTAGTGTTTAGACATTCTCTATGCAAGTGGAATATTTCATAAGACTTGATAAAATATTGAGGAACTTGTTACCTAAAGGTTTGAAAACTCTTCCATGTTTATATATTTGCAAGCTTGTATTTGTCACAAAGGAGTCATGTGTGTGTACATTAGGTTGTGCCCACCTGAGTTATGTGGAGGTCAAAGTGAAGGAGGATGTTTTATCCTCATTAATTATACTTTGTCTTGTAGAATCAAGAATTTGGATTCATAGAGTTGGTCATCTATTGATCTATTTTGATTCTATAAGAAAAATCTCTAACATGTTGAAGAAGTGTGGTGTAAGGTACATGTTGAGATAAATATAGGGAAGAGTTAAGTGTGTTGAGAAGAGATTGTGTGCTTCAGTGGATCTAATCAAGAGAAGGTTGTTTTGTTCCATAGATCACTCTTTTTATTGTTCCCTAATAGTTGTAGCAGGTTAAATCCCTTAACAGGGTAGATCCTAACATATCTTTGTTGTAAATCCTCTAACAAGGTGACACTTTGTCAAGTGTTTAAAGTCCTCTAACAAGGCTACTCTTAACAAGGTAAAGTTCCTAATAGGCCTAAGGTAAATACCTTAACTGGGTAGAACCTAATAGTGTTGTTGTAAAATTTTAACACGGTTAAGCTCCTCACAGGGCATACTTCAAAAGAGTACATCATTTAGTGGGTACTAATCCCCACCGTGTTTTTCTCCATATTTGGGTTTCCATGAGATAAATATGTGTGTCAATTTTGTGGATGGATTTGGATACTTATGTTTTTCATTGGTTTTTATTAAGGTTAATCTTGAGAATGTTGGTTTAAGTTTTAAGTTTGAATCATTTAGTAGATTAATCATTCTCCCTCCCCCCTCTTAGTAATCTAATCTCATGATTAACAATATTCTCTTACTGGGATAGTGAGATTAGGAAAGAATGATATAGATTAATAATTCCACCCCAATTTGGGAAGGATGGGAAGGTTAGTATTAAGGAAAGAGAAAACTAAAAATGGAGTATCACACAATCTAGTTGGTTGAAACTAAATTTCTATGGGGCATCATGTGGAAACCAAGGAATTGTAGGAATTGGGTGTGTAGTATACCGATGGGATGAAAAATTATGTTGTAAAATTTTAAAATCTATTGAAGACACTACAAATAACATATCTAAACTGAATTCTTTAGTGGAAGGGCTTCTATTATGTAAGAATTTAGGTATTCATAATTAAAAAATAGAAGGTGATTCATAGATAATAATAAATGTGTTAAGGATATGTATGTTAGTAATAACTAAGAGGGGGGGTGAATCAATGGCCTCAAAAATTAATCCTTATATCAACCCTTAAAACTTATTACCACATTTATAAGCCTCTATTTATCTTCATTCCTACAAGATGAATACCTCCAAATACTTATATCAAATTACTACTTGTCAGAATGCTTTGTAAAACCTTCTTTTGTATGTTTACCGATAAGCAGTCAATCTATTTACCGAAGCATAGTAAATAACTAGTGTATACTGACCAATCCAGATTTACTTATGTGAAATGAAAAATAGTAAAGTAAGGACTCATAGACACATGACACATGGATTTTTAATGTGGAAACCCTGTCAAGGGAAAAACCATTGGGACCGGTACCCCAAATTTTCACTCTTCTAAAGTGAGCTTGGTTAAGAGCCAACCCTGTTAAAGGTTACAAACATACTGTTAGTTGTGACCTTGTTAGAGGATTTAAATGAATAGTTTTTCACTTAGTCTCTGGTATCTAATGCTACCATCCTTGATCAAACACTCTTTTGGCCTGTCAATAGGTATCGGGCATATCCAATGCTACTTTGTATGATCAAACTTTTTGATACTCCTTGGGATGTATCTCAATTAGAAAAGACTTTTAAGTCCTTCTCGGTTAAGAGTCTTGATGCTTCAGTACTTAAACTGAAATAGTAAATTGATTTGTTCACATATACAACTAGAATTATAGATTTTTAGATCTATTGTAAGTGCATTACCTTTCTGATCAATTTTATCAATTCAATACCTTTGCTCTACACTATTTTGCTCTATGATGTTGTATCACTATTTCTCATTGTCTATAGAATTTAGCTCTTTCCACAGCCTGACTGATCAGGTATGAATGAAGAATTTCTTCTCCTTCAGAATCTCTTCAACATCTATTCTCTTATCACTCCCCCTATTCATATTGAATAAGCTTGTCTCTTATATAGACATGATTTCACTATTTCTTGGTTTTCTCGATCTTGGTGTGATCCACAATTATTTCCAATTAGATTTAGAGAAAAAATCCTAATTTATCTAGTAGAGATCTTCTTGCCAACTAGAATAAGTAGCTTTAAATCCTTTACTTATCTCTGACTTTATCTTGTCAATTAAAACAATGATAAGTACCAATTAAGTCTATATTTAGCTCTTGACAGCTAAGCATTTTGTTGTTTCTAGACTCTTTGTTCTATTAGTCAATACTTCAGTTAGTCATTGGTGACAACTGACTGTTTCATTAGTGTGAATTCAATTGTCTTCAGGATCTTCATCCATTGGGAAATACTATAATTCTGTCCATCAGGTTACACTGTTCTTTTCTCGTTAGGAAACACTAATACTATACTTGTCGATAATGTTGTGCATTTTCTCGTCAGGTAACATTGTGAGTTTTCTCTCTGACTCTGTTCGTTGGTGTTCACTCTATCGCTGTATACAGTCACTTTGTGAATACTTAACTTTTATGCATTACTGATAGCATAGCCTTTGATTCATCAATTCTTTGAAGTCTTTAGCACTATGTCCACAACCAAATAGATTATATCAAGTTGACATCAATGACAATACAATACATTAACTAATTTAATGCCTTGCATTAAATTTCTATGTCTCAGTGATCATCAACTTAAAATCATCAAACATTTAATCAGTTATAGTTCATCAATATCCCCCTTTGGAATTAATTGCTACACACTACATTATCATACTATATTATTAGTAATACAATATGAAATATAACAGTTGAATTTTAAGGGCCTTTGGTGGCTTATGAGCCATCTGTCAAGTGGGAGGATGTAGCGGAAGGTTCTGCTGTCATGGAGATTGGCTCTCTACTTGGTGGGGGAAGTGTTAGGATTAGATTATACTGAGATGGGGGGTGAATTAGTATAATAGCACTTTAACTAAATTCTTCAACCACTTAATCATTAATCATACATTTGTAGTAATGTAAAGAACATAAGTAAATGACACAATACTCATAACACCATATTTGTTTATGAGGAAACCCTGGCCAAGGGAAAACCCCGGTGGGGATGATACCCACAAGCATGCACTAAATTATAGTGTCCCTATAAGGGTACCTAGCCCTGTTAGGAGCTAAATATTACATAGTACATTTCCTTTTTAGAGGAATAAAAACCATGTTAAAGGTTCACAACACCCTATTACGGGCCTCTAAGCTTACAGCTCTTACAATACAATTCAGTTACAAAAAGTTCTCAGTCATGAACAAAACAAGCATCACTAATGCTTTGATAGTTCCTTTATAGTTATTCAATCATATTTGTCTTTCTCTACTCTACCATTCACATATCTTCTCTCCCAAATAATTATTACATCTACATTCTTTCTTTACCAAAAAGATCCTACATATATATCTCTCAACTTTACAAAGTCAGCTCTCAGTATGAATATTACAAATATTACTAAGTTGGCCTTCAATACAAAATACATTTAATATAGTAAAAATTAAATGCATAGTCTATGCTCTTGTATAGTCAATTTTTAGGCTATCAACAACCAAATTACAACTTTGATTTCCTGGAGTCCAAGTCATACTCCCTCAATCTTTGTTGTTGTCCAACTGCTCTGTATCGTTGTTCTTCTATAGTCTATCTATCTTCAAATCCTTCTAACTCATCGAAGACTTAACCAAATCCAAATTGATCTTAGGTGGATGTCAAACATACTCCATAATGTCTTCCTCTAAGCTGTCTTTCCCTAATTCATCAATCTTTGTCTTTGACATCAAAAGTACTTATGTATCTCTGCTACTAAACTTAGTCAATTTTTAAGCATCAAAACTTATCTTCAAAGAAATCAAACTTAAACCCATATGTTTTTCCATAAATGAAAACTAAAAAGTGAATCATATTTACCAAAGTTGATCACTTGCCAACAATCTCTCCCTTTGGCATTGATGGCAACACTTAACAAAAAAATGACTAAGTGTTCCAACCAATCAAAAAATGTCTCTTCTTCTCCTTATCTCTTCTCCATATTCATCTCTCTTTCATATATATATAATTTAATTTTTCTTTTCTATTCTTTTTTTTCTTCTCTTCTCCCCCTTTGACAATAATGACAAAGGTGCATAAAAAGAAATAAGCTTCAGTTCTTGCTTACCAGTTTCAGAATATCCTGAAAAGAGTCTTCCAAAAGCTTCACTTCTATGCTCCATGTCTTGAACAATATCTGGCTAATGTGATTCAAACCATTCATTGAAAATGATGCAATTTTAGCCTCTTTCATTTTTGTGGGTAGACCTTTAGTCAATGAATCTACAACTTTCTCCAAATCTGAGAGATGAGCTTAAAGTATGGATAACTTTGTAGTGACAAAGCTCCTTAGCAAGTTAAATCTTTTCATTACTCTCTCTTTTTCATTTTCCAATACACTGATTTTCGCCAATATTCTTGTAACTTTTGTTTCTATTTCTATTTTGGACTGTGAAGATGTTCCACAACCATTCATCAAATTGTTCAAAGTTTCCCTCTCCTTGGCAATAATATCCTCAACATTCTGAATATGTCTAATCAGACTCATGCAATAGCTAAATAGTTTTCTTCCATGCCCAATGCAGCTCTTTGAATTTGTCAAACAATTTTTTATAATTCCTAAGTCCCATGTGATGGACTTGTAGACTTCAGTCAACTTCTTCTCTAAATATGTTTTCTTTGCCTTCTCCTCTACAATCTTTAGCAAATTTTCATAGTGTCCATCAAACTCATCAAGTGTAATTTTCAAATTCTCAATGTCATCTTTGTGCTGGAAAACTATAGGTACTGGAAGCAATTTATTCACAATATCAATAGCTCTAGTAATTACTTTTTACTTCTTGTCTCCTTTCTATTCAGATCTTTCCTTTGCTTTTTTTAATGCAGTAAATGCCAGTTTTACCAATTCAACTTCATCCATGCTATCCACATTTATGTCACTGCTTGCCAATAATGAAATAGATGGTAATTTTACTTCTTTCTTTTCATCTCCTTATTTTTCTATCTTCTGTTCATCATCCTTTTTTCTACTCAAATTCCTCTTTGTGTTATGTTTCATCTGCAATAGAGGTGTCCAAATTTCTTGCAAAGGGGTCCTCATCTTGTGAGCGGTCAAGGGTCACTGCCACACCAAAGACAAAAATCTGGTGGAGGGTCTACTTCGCTTTTCTCTGTGGATGTCTCAATCACCTTTGATCTTTCACCCATTCCCAATTGTGTGGGCGATGTGGTTTTAGGAGGTGAGGGCCTACTAGAATTAGAACTCATCAGAATCTTCTCTAATGCCTTCTGATTTTCCTCAGTCACTTCATCATACTTCCTTGCCATTATTTACAATAGTCTAACCTTGGTTCTTAACAGAGGTTTCAATTCTTTGAATTTACTATCCCTCTCTTATACTGATAACACAAGCAACATGTCATCAATTTCATTATTTATGATATGATCATCCTCAATCTGTGCCAAGTGTTTTCTATTTTCCAATTTTGCATACAAGTCCGTAGGTATACTTCCTTCAATTTCTAAAAGAGTCTTCTTAAACGAAAGAAAATTCTCTATCACAATGTCTTCTATCTTCATCTTATCTGATTCCTCATACCTATTATAGTATTTTTCAATTGTAACCAATTTACCATGCTCTAGTGCTCTTTTCTCCATCATCTTCATGTCTGGTTTCCAAATGTGTTTTACTATTTTCTTCTCTTCTCCTGTTGTGGTTTGCACTTTAGGTTATTTAAGCTTACTTGATCTTGTAACTCTAGGAGTGACATCCTTTGCTTTCTCTATTTGTTGTTGTGGAGGAGGTGGACTATCTACCATAACTACCTCAGGAGTGGAAGGGGCATTAATTCTTCCACTTGCTACTCCAAGAGATCTCTCTGCCATCTTCTTCTTGACTTCTTTCAATTCTTCTTCTGTTAGTCTAGATTTTACACCGTAGTCATGAGTAAGGTTAGCAATTTTCCTTTTCCTCTGTCCTCTAGATTGTTCCTCTTTCACCTTTGCTATTTTTTCTTCATAGGTTCCCCATCTTTCTTCTGTTCTATCAACTTCTGATGCAAGAACATGTTCTACTTGCATGGTGAGTACTTCAAAACTCACTTCATAGCCCATGGGGTAACACCATTTCTTTCTAGGTGTAACTGCTCCAAAACATACACAGTCAGTTTCAACCATGAAACATATTGTATCCTTGTACTTTTCCACAATGTCCTCATGCAACCTCTATCTTGTCTTCATCTGTGTCAATAGAATTTTGATCATAGAAAATAGTTCTCCATCTACCCAAGTAGTATTTTTCCTTTTGTAACTCTATGAAATCAGTATGCCAATGGGTACTCCAGAATTCCAATCACTAGGATGTAAACCTGGAAACTTGTTCTCAATATGAATGAACATATGCATCAACAACAAACCAAATCTGAAAGTTTTAGTTCTATCCTTCTTTACTAGCTTCACATTATCTAGGAATTATTGAGCCAGAACTTTGCATAGGTTATATTTTATGTTTTCCTTCACCAATCTCCATGCCATCATGATTACTCCAGCAGATACTGAATTAGGTTTGCTACTGTAGTAGAATTTATATCCAAGTATCATGGAAATAAATCTCACATCTTGTTGAAAGATATCATTTATTATCATTTCCCTTCTATCCCATTTAGAATGTGTTAGGGTTTTGACTTCTTTCTTCACATGCTTCTCTGCAATAGGTATAACTCTAGTGTTATCTAATCTAGTGATCTCATGAATTAGGTCACTACAAATTTTCATAGGTTGGTCACTAATCCATATGAACTAATCATGAACCCTGCTCATCAATATCTTAAACCATTTGTTATAATCAAATTTGCATAAATCCATAACCTTAATTATGCTCAACTGACTAATGTATTTGAATTCTGTAATACCCACTCATGTTTTTCTTTTTAGTTTGTGATGTCATACTCTTTTAGGCATTGGTTTAGTTGATTGGCCAAATTCTTTTAGGCTACTTTCATGTTAGCTGATATTGTTTCATTTGATGATGACACTTTTTTATGATGTCATGATTTTACCTTATGCATAGATAGATGTGATGATGTTATCATGTTGATTATTATATGTCGATTTTAGATTATGATATACTTACCCCATACTCACATGTGTATGGTTGTCTTATATGTGAATGTACATGTTGATGTGTTATTGTGGTAGAGGATGGAGACGTAGTTACTTGCTTCGGTGAGATCCACACGTTTGATTGATCCCTATAATTGATTGTGATATTATATTATGTATGTACATGTGTGTTCTTTTGGTGACAGGATTGCAGGTACAGGGCATCGTCTTCCCTGAATTGGTAGGAGTGAGCGTGCCCATAAATATTTATCTCAATGGTAAAGAGGGGAGGTAACATAAAGATCCAAAACCCTAACCTAAGCCTAATCACCCTAATGTTGGATGTGTTTCATTATGACTACCTTATCCGGATTTGTCTAGGTTGATAGAATTCAAATACCCTTTCTCTTGAGTTGGTGTGTGTTTTTCTTGATTATGCTTTTAGGTGATTTTCAGATTATTGAGTGATTTTCCATATTTTGTGATTTAATGGATTATAGTTGAATTGATTATTTAATTATATGCTAAGTTTATTTTAAATAATTAATTAAATTGAAATATTTGAATATTTTGATTTAATTAAATATTTAATTAAAAACTATATTAAATGTGCTTATATGATTAATTAAATAATTAAATATTTGGTTGCATGCATTATTGTGACATAAATATTTAATCTATTTAATTACATGTACGTAATTGTGTTGAAAAAGTATTTTCACATTGAAATATCTCAACTTTTAATTAGGAGTCAAAGTTGAGTTGTGGCAATAAAGCATATTTTATTTATTTAATTTGGATTTTCTTTCAATTTTTAAGTTGAGTTAAATTAGGGATTGACTTGGGAGTTGTCATTAACCTTTGTATGTTTAAGGGAATTTGAATCTCTTTAGGGGAAATGGGTCATTCATTCTCTCATAACAGGTTTTTGAGATTTGGGAGAGCTCTTAGTGATTTTGGGGTTTTTGAAGAATTGTGGATTGTTGTGGATCCTTGTTGCTTTGAAGTTTTCAGGATTTTCTATTGCTTGTGTGTGTGTGTTTGGATCTTAATTTTTGTGAGATTTGTGGTTGAATTGGGCTTGAGGGTTTTCAGATCTACTTTCATCCTCCAAGCTACATTCTTCTGTTTCTTGCATTGTAATCGAGGTAGGCTTTATTTGCCATGTGGGGTTTCAATTTTGTAAATTTAGGGTTTCCTATGTTGAGTGGATGCATGTTCATTATTTTGGCATATTAAATGGTTTGATATAGGTTCTATGTTTTTGGGTGTTTATTAAAACCCTAGATCTACCATTTCTATGTTTTTATATCTCTTATCATAGTAGGGATATGCTGGCAAAATTTCATGAAATAATTCACTATAAAACTCCTATAAATCAATTGCACTATAATCTAAACTATAGGAGAAAGAAAAATAAATTAGGAATAGAGTATATTCGTTGAAAGATTTAAATTTTGTTGGAAAAAAATAAGCCTCTGGAAAAATACAGGCTTGAAAAAATAATATTTCCACCAGTCAAAAAGGAATTTTCAGAAAGGGCAAAAAGGGTAAAAATTGGATGCATTTACCTTTTCATGTTTTTTTTCCATTTTCAAAATTTTTCTTCTAAAAAAAAAAGGCTTGTTTTGGGAAATGAGAAAACATAGTTATTGAAAATGTTTAAAGATTAAAATAAATATATATATATATTCAGTTTTATTAGTACTAAGCATTGTTTCTTTAAAAAAATTAAATTTAAAAAAAAAAAAGAAAAAAAAAAGTATAGGGGAGGGGCGGTGGATCCCACCGCACCAACCCCTACCCCTGCACGCGGTACATGGTACCCGTGTTGCATTGAGCAGTCACGGGACTGCCAGTGCAACCCATGCGCTGTCACTTGTGCAGAGAGGGGGGCCCACGGGGGACCCGCTCCCCCCAATGCTATTTAAAGTTTTTTTTTTTTTTAAATTCTTTTTTAAAAAACTTGCGAATTTAAAATTCAGTTTTTTATTATTTGTTTAAAATTTTTTAATTAGATTGAATTTAATTAAATTCATTTTATTTTTCTTTATTATAATTTGCAGGAAATAGTAATTGTTAGTTAATTTACATGGTATGGATTTTTATTTTATATACGTGTTAATTTAATTTTTAAATTCATAATTATATTTATTTTAAACTGTTATATGTACTTTTAATTCATAGGGAAATTAAACAATTATTAATTAATGGGTTGTTAATTAATTTTAAATTAGGACATTTAGGGTTAATTCATATTAATATGATTATTATTGGATTTGATCATTATGCATTATCCAATTAAGGGGATGTAATGGGAATGACTAGTTAATGAATTCTTTTAGTTAATTTGATTTAATTAATGGATGTTTTAGTAAATCCAATTAGATGCTAGGGGTAGTTCGAATGAGTTTAATATTCGATGGTATTAATTATGTTGGATTAGATCATGGAACTGGATTTATTAATGGATAAAGTGAATTTTTTTTATGCATGTCGAGGGTTTTAATAAATGAAGATGTTCTCTATGTATGTTCATTTTTCAATCTTTTAAGACGTTTTGTTTTCTATGCATCTGTATGGTTTTCTTGTGCTTGTATATGTTGTTATTTGGGGGCATTAGATGACCTAGGATGTATACAGAGGCTGGGGGGTGTAATTATATTTCTGTTACTTTATGGCATGTGTGTTGTCAGATATTACCTTAAACTGACCATGATGACCCTTTCAATTATACTATTTGCTAGTGTACATATGTGACCATTCCTGTTGCATGGGATACTAATTTGGGTTACACTAGGGTTGTGACCTATGCTAGATCTGTTAGGATCTCTGAGCCTAGGGTAGGTTACCTAGATGTGTAGTAGGGGTGGCTTGCAATAAGTTCCATGTCCGTAAGAGACTACTGGATTGCTTATTGTGGAGTTTCTTAATAAGTGATAACTAAAGACATATTTGGGGATATTAAAATGGATTAATAAGATGTGTCCTCGCCCATGCTTGAGTGCTAGTATAGGCTAAGATGGTGTTGAGAAGATGTTAGTTTCCCTACGAGGTACTTGACATAGTTAGTGGCCTTGTCAGTATAAGAGGACATTGTCTCCATGTATGGTCACTTAGGTGCCGAAATCCATTGTGATTATCAAGTCTGAACTTAAGGGTTAGACGTACATGATGACACCTTCCTTTACACATGCTAGATTTCATATGTTGTCAGTTGCCTATGGATTAGTGAGTCTTACCTATCATGATGTTTAGTACACCAGATTAGAGAGCTATTAGGATCCCTTGCTTAGTTGTTTTTCCTTCTTGGTTTTGGATATCTGATTGGGATCTGTTGTTATCTCCTCAGCATGGTGGGGTGGACCTTTGTGGTTCCACATGGACGGGTGGTAGTGATTTTTTACCCATTGAGATTTGACATCCTTGTACCAGGTGCTTGATGGTTCTTTGCAGATGAGCTCTAGTTGTTACTTCATCATTTATTATATAATTTCATTATTGTAAATCTTGTATTAGAGTATTGCATGTGATACCTAATCTAGATATTGTAATATTATGTAGATTATAGTGATTACCACATACCCTGTGACATGTGTAGTGGATGTGTGTTATGGTGGTTTCATGGTTATCCTTGAGGTTTGTAATTATAGTTATGTAAGTGGTATTTCTTATGTTTAATTAGATGGAATCTTTTGTTATATTGTTATTTATGTTTTTCTTTAAGTAATTCAATGTCAAGGAACCCTTGAGTCATGTAATCTATGTGTGTAAGACATGTGTATAAATGGTAATCACTTTCGCATGAATGTATGTTTCTTTATGTTAACTTAAAAAAAAAAAATTTATTCAGCACACATAGTGACATGTACTAGGTTAATCTCTCTTGAGTTCCCTGGTGGGGCATTACAAATTCATCTTTCATGATTCCTTTTTCAGTCATATTTTCTATTTCAATGAGTATTTCATTTTCTCCCAATGTATCATACTTACAATGTATGTAAGCCCTAATATCTTCTACGTGCAATATGCCATGTGGGGTTTGTGAAAATGCTCCTTTTGGATCCTATTCACAAGACTTATATAGATTTTTCTTGAATTTGTATCTAGGAGAATCAATGACATCAAAAATGATGGGTGCATCCATAGCTAGATGATGTAAAATACCTTTCTTTCACTGAGATCTAAGTGTTATGCTCCAGTAAATCACACACGGAAAATGTAGAATAGTCTGAATGCTTCTACTCTCTAATCTCCTTAGCTCACTCTTTGTCAAATGGTGAATAGAAAGGTCATCAAATGGTGCTTTATGCAAGTTAGGTTATAACTTTCATTTTCACTTTATACTATCCAGTCTGCTACTAAATCTCATGAACACAATATATAAGTCGGCTGATAGTGCACTCTTAGGTATATAATCTATGATGTCAGCTTAGTTCACACACAAGCTCGCATGAGATCACTCTACAAATTTTGGGGCAGGATAAATTCTGATGTTTGTATCCAATGCTCCACCTAAGGCCATGATTAGCCAATTAGGTCAATTATGTCTTGCTACCTTCAGGAGAAGATCCAGTAGCATCTACTGACTCTCCTTGAACTGATGTCTTGCTAGTTTCTTTAATCTTCCATATCTTACCACTGTTGTTTTCTTCTACTTTCTTAAAATAGTTTTAAAAATCATTCTTCACATCTGCAATACTCTTGCCAGTATCATTTCCATTCTTTTGTGAATTCATAGGAGGTGGTGTTCTTCTGTTATCTACTTCGTTATACCTGCAAAAATTTTCTATATGTCCTGGATTATTACATTTGTAACATATAGGAGGTCTTCTTTCTTGATTAACTTGTAATTTATAGTACTTCATAATGTGTCCAATTTTATTATATTTGTAGCATATAGGTTTCACTATATGTTCTCTTCCATTGTATTTTCTATATCCTGATTGATTAGGTCTTCTGCATTCTTCTTTCTTGTGCCCATATCCATTATAGTTAAAATAATAAAACAAAAAAATTTCTGAAAGGGGCATTACCTCTGCAGTCTCTCTTCATGTGTCCAAATCTTTTGCAACTAAAGTATCTACCTTTGAAAGTTTTGATTTTTCTTTAGGTTATTTAATATATGGTTTCACAACATCAATCTTCTCATCTAATTTCTCTTCTTGATTCTTTGAACATTCAGTTTAATTGAAGCCAATACCAGTCATATCACCTTTAGGTTTCTATTTTTCTAGCTATTCATCAATCAAATCACTGCTGGTGTGAAGTTTCTCAATGTGATTCTTTGCTTCAACAAGTTCACCTTTCAAAAATTGATTGTATTTCTCTAATTCCATGTATTTGTTCTTGTAGTTGTCAGCCTCGTCCTTCATTTGATTCAATGTACTATTTAAGGTTTCTTCAAATTTCTTCTTATAATCCTTCCGCATCTATACTTCTATAGCCATAGACTTATTTTCAAGTTTTAGAGTTTCAATCTCTTCTTTTAGTTATTTCACCTTATCTGAATTGTCCTCATCTAAGTCTTCTTTTATCTGGACCACAAGATCTTCTCTTTCACTTCTTGAAAGAGTAAGTTGTTCTTTGAGTTTCTTTATAAATTTCTCAGCTCTTCACATGTTGAATCTCAATTATCCATTCTCTTCTTTTTCTTTATCAAGGTCTTCAAGTGCAGCATCAAAGTTTTCTTGCAACATGTCCAAATCTATTCTGATCTCCCTCAAGTTGTTAGGATTTCTCTCCAAGGGCCAAAAGCTATGATACCAATCATTAGGATTGGAGTATACTAAGAGGGGGGGGGGGGTGAATCAATATAATAACACTTTAACTAGATTCTTCAACCACTTAATCATTAATCATACATTTGCAGTAAAGTAAAGAACATAAGTAAATGACACAGTACTCATAACACCATATTTTTTTACGAGGAAACCCTGGCTAAGGGAAAACCCTAGTGGGGATGATACCCACAACCATGCACTAAAGTATAGTGTCCTTGTAAGGAGACCTAGCTCTGTTAGGATCTGAATATTACATAGTACATTTCCTTTTTATAGGAATAACAACCCTATTAAAGGTTCACAACACCCTATTAGGGGCCTCTAAGCTTATAGCTCTTACAATACAATTGAGTTACAAAATATTCTTAGTCATGTAACAACAAGCATCACTAATGCTTTGGGAGTTCCTTTATAGTTCTTCAATCATCTCTGTCTTTCTTTGCTCTTCCATTTGCATATCTTCTCTCCTAGATAACTATTACATCTACATTCTTTCTTTACCAAAAATATCTTTTATATATATATATATATATATATATATATATATATATATATATATATATATATCAACTTTACAAAGTTGACTCTCAGTATGAATATTACAAATATTACTAAGTCGGCCTTCAATACAAAATACATTTAATATAGTAAACATTAAATGCATAGTTGATGCTCTTGTATGGTCAATGTGTAGGCTATCAACAACCAAAATACAACTTTGATTTCCTGGAGTCCAATTCATACTCCCTCAATCTTTGTTGTTGTCAAACTGCTCTGTATCGATGTTCTTATGTAGTCTGTCTGTCTTCAAATCCTTCTAACTCATCGTAGATTTAACCAAATCCAAATCGATCTTAGGTGGATGTCAAAAATACTCCATAATGTCTTCCTCTAAGCTCCCTTTCACTAATTCATTGACATCCATCTTTGACATCAAAAGTACTTATGTATCTCTGCTACTATACTTATTCAATTTTAAAGCATCAAAACTTATCTTCAAAGTAATCAAACTAAAACCCGTATGTGTTTCCATAAATGACAACCAAAAAGTGAATCATATTTACCAAAGTTGATCACTTGCCAATAGGAAGTGTCTTGATCAGGGCCATGATTCCTCTTTTGGGGATGGTGAGTCCCTTGATCTCTCATAAAAGGAACGCTGGTAGAGGGTTTTGGTTGATTCTCTTGAATGTTGAGAGTGCTATCTCTCATATTCCTGTGGGTCAGGTTTCTGGGGACAACCACAGTACCCATCTATATTTTTTAAGGGTTGTATTCTCTGGATTCACTGACCTAGAGGGATCCTCTCAACTTTCTTGGGCTTTGGGGTCTATTGGACCTATCTCTTCCACCATTTCCTATATTTGGCCTTTGAGAGACCGACCTCTTAGCGTTGTTGGTAGTTTATTGGATGATGAGCTTCTTCCTTGTAGAATCCTTGTTTTTCTCAGATGGTCATGTTTTGATATTGAAGAGATTGTTATGGATGGTGGTATGGGGAGTTCCCTATGAATCTTTGTGGATGAGTTAGGGTGGAGTGTTGGATGTGCTTGCTAGATTCTCTATTTATTCTTCCCTGCTCATGGTAGAGGAATTCTTTTGGCTACGGAAAATAAACCTAGATGTAGATTCAGTGAAAATCTTGGTGGGAGGTTCACCCGTTTAATCATGGACGAATGGCTTGACCCGTTCTGGGTTGTTATTTTCTTTCCTGTCTTAATGGTTTGATTTCAACTATTTTGGTTATCCCTTGTTGTTGGAAGTTTTTTATTTCATGGATGAACCCCTTTTTTTTCCCTTTTCCTCTACATTATAATCCTATTGAGGTGGTGTATAACCCTATAGAGGTGGGAGTTTTTCGGGTGGCTTATTGGCAAAGGTTCCTTGTTATTTCCCAGTTCTCTACTCCCTCGCTTCCTATTGAGGTGGAAGAATCTATTGAGGGGAAATCTCAGCCTATTGAGGTGGTTTTCTATTGTTGGGAGGTGAATGCTATAAGTGGTGTGTGGTTGCTTCTCTATTGTAGCCACATGAAAGCTTGCTGGAAATGACTGGGGGTTAGTTTTTTGCAGACTAAGAGGGTTGTGCTCAAAATGAGGTTCTTTCTCAGGGCTGGAGGTTCACCTTCTGTGCTGAAGGGCATCATCTTTGTGACTAAAGATTAGGAAGAGGGAGTTTTATATTTCTCCTCCTTTTCTTTCTGGTTGTTTGCAGCTGGTAGGTGCAGACAGATGGATGTTGTTAGTTTTCAAGGTCCCGTCCTGACTGCTAGGAGTTTTTGGTTATGGTTAAAGATAGGATTTGGGGCTCTATTTCACTTTGATGATGGTCTTGTTGGTTCTAGGTTCCAATTCAAAACCATGGTGCTCAGTTTGGAGAGATGTAATTCTTCTTCAAATTTAATGCTATAAGGCTTAGGCTTGTGTATTGGGAAACTAGGGTTTTAGTGATTCATCCTTTTTATTTGTTGGTAGTTCTTGGTCCTTGGGCTACTGGTTTTAATTTCTCACCCTTTAGCAACATTTCTTCTTAGTTAGGTTGTAGATCCCTATCAAAATCTGCTTGTATAGAGTTTTGGAGCCCCTTCAAAACTTGTTTTTACCATAATAAAAAATAGTTGAAGTTCATCAAACTAACAATCTTATGTACTATAACTGATACAAATATCTAGTCCTTGGTAAGCTTATGTGAGATTAGATTTGATTCTTTTAGCTCTCTTTATGTCTTCAATCCATTCACTAGATAGATGTAGAATTTTTCTTCTTCTAATGTAATGTGTTCTCTTTTTGTGTCAAACTCTCTCCCTTTGACTGTTCTTTTCATTTGATGTCTTTTGTCTCTTTTCAACAATCTCTCCCTTTGTATGTACTCTCCCTTTCTAGTTACATCTCTCACTTTGGATAATTTATATAATCTCTCCTTAATGTGATAATGGATATAATCTCTCCCTTTGATAGCAATGCCAAACAAATATTTGACAGTGATGCCAAACAATCCATAATATACTCCTTGAATTTTCCAATCCATTAGCAATACAAAAACTATGGTGCTCAGAGTAGATAAATACCTTGATGTGTATATATTTATCTTTGAATTCCATCTCTTTCTTTCATTAACATGAATGATATTCTGATAATATGTAGGCTGATGCAGCCTTCTAGTCATCTTACTGACCAGTAGATAAGGGTCTAACCCCTAGTCTCTTTCTCAAGTAGTCAAATGTATCCTTGGGCAGTGGCTTGGTGAAGATATCAGCTAATTGTTCATTTGATTGTACATACTCAAGTATCACCTCCTTTTCTTGAACTTGTTCTCTCAAATAATGATACTTGATAGCAATATGCTTTGTCTTAGCATGCATGACTAGATTCTTGGAGATGTTTATTGCACTTGTATTATCACAATAGATAATTATTGGTTTAAGAATTTTCATATGCATACCTTCTAGTAACTATTTGATCCATGCAATATTTGAGCAGTTTGCAACAGCAGCAACATACTCTACTTCTGTAATAGACTGAGAGATGCATCCTTGCTTCTTGTTGATCCATGTGACAAGTTTTTCACCCATAAAGAATGCTCCTCCAGTTGTGCTCTTTTGGTCATCAATGTTTCAAGACCAATCAGCGTCGATAAAGACCTTAAGTTCAAATTTTCCTTCTCTTCTATATGATAAGCTATATTCCTTAGTATTCTTCAGATATCTTAGGATTCTTTTCACAAGCATCATATGTGATTCCCTAGGATTAGCAGAAAATATTGCAACTATTCCTACTGCATGTGCAATATCTGGTCTAGTATGTAAAACATACATGATTTTTCCAATCATTGATCTGTACAAAGTCTGATTTACCTCAAGTGACTTTTCCTCCTTTTTCATCTTACATCCAGTTGCCATTAGTGTTCCAATTGGCTTGGAATCTTCCATCTTGAATATTTTCAACACTTCTTTGATGTATTTTGATTGTGTAATAAAAATGCCTTCATCTTGTTGCATGATCTGTAGACCAAGAAAGAACTTGATCTCTCCAAACATAGACATCACAAAATCTTTTCTCATTTTATTTGAAAATGATTTGCATAGCATATCATTGCCTCCATATATGATGTCATCAAAAAATATTTCAGCAATCAAAATGTTAGCATCAGTATCTTCCTTCAAATAAAGATTATTTTTTTCACTAGTTATTACAAATCCAATACTTATGAGATATGAATGAAGTCTTTCATACCAAACTCTGGGTTCTTGTTTCAATCCATACAAGGCTTTGTGTAATCTACATACCGTGTTCCTCTTGTCTGGATCAACAAACCCTTCTAGTTGCTCAATGTATACCTCTTCCTCAAGTATTCCATTTAGGAATGCAGACTTAACATCCATTTGGTATACCTTGAATCCTTTACATGCAGCATAATAAATTAATATTCTCATTCCTTCTAGCCTAGAAATGACTACAAAGATCTCTCCATAGTCAATCCCTTCTTCTTGTGCATATCCCTTGCATACTAGTCTTGCTTTGTTTCTGGTGACTTCTAAATTCTCATTCAGTTTATTCATGAATATCCATTTTGTAGCGATGACATTCTTGTCATCTGGTCTTGGTACAAGTGTCCATGTCTTGTTTTTCTCTATCTTCTCAATTTTTTCCTTCATATCACTAATCCATTCTTCATTATCAAGTGCAACATTGACAAATTTTGGCTCAAAATCACAAATTAGACATCTTGTGTTAAGAGACTTACTTCTGGTTCTCATACCAACCTTCTTTTCTCCTATAATCTAGTTTTGTGGATGGTTCCTTCTGACATATCTGGAAAGTATAGGTTCAATCCTTTTTCTATCATCTTGATCATCTTGTCCTTCATTCTGATTTACATCGCTTGGTTCATCCTCTTGAGAAATATCCTAACTTTTGGTATTTGCATCATGATGCTTGGATGCAATATTCTGTTTCTCAAGAGCTATACATTTTTTCTTGGGTAGAGTGTCAGGTTCTTCGTTATAAACAAACCTATTGTAGTCCTCTAGCTCTTTTGTGCTTTCCTTTTCATTCTTCTCTAAAAATTCATCTATCTTTATATTTACACTTTCAATAATTTTGTTAGAGGCTTTATTGAGACATTTATAATCCTTTCTCTTGGTGGAATACCCTAGAAATATTCCTTCATCACTTTTGGAGTCAAGTTTTCCATTTCTATCATCTTTTAAGATATAACATTGACTATTAAAATTTTGAAGTAACTTACATTGGGTGTGTAACCATACCATAGGCCATAGGGTGTCTTTTTGGTGTCTTTCTTCAATTGTACTATGTTCAATATGTAAACAGTAGTACTGATAGCTTCCCTCTAGAAGATTTGGGTGATGCCTTCTTCTATCATCAGTGTCCTTGCACAATCAACAATGGATCTATTCCTTCTTTCAGCGATTCCATTTTGTTGTGGTGTTCTCAGTGTAGAGACTTGTCTTTTGATTCCATGCTCATTACAAAAGTTACTGAATTCATCTAAAATAAATTCCCCTCCTCTATCTAATATTAAGCATTTCAATTCCCTACCACTTTTTTTCTACCATTTCTTAGTACCATTTAAACATCTTAAATGCTTATGATTTATCTTTTAGAAGCATAACTGTCATCATTCTAGAGCAATCATCAACAAAGAGAATAAAATATTTGTCATCATAGTAACTCTTTTTCCTCATTGGTCCACATAGATTAGTATGGATGAATTATAGAATGACATCAGATGTATGGGTTTTTCTCTTGAAACTAGACTTTGTCATCTTACCTTTTTGACAATTTTTGCACATGATGTTGTCGGGCTTAGTCATCATCGGTAAGCCTCTTACATTTCTATTTTTTCTTATCTTTATCATGTTGTCAAAATTTACATGACACAATATTTTTTGTCACAGCCATATGTCTTTTTTTCTAGCCATTAAGCAAGTGGTTTCACTATCATTCAAATAGAATAAGTTACATTTTGTCTGCTCACCGGTACCAATCAGACTTCCTGATTTATTGAAGATCTTTGCCTTCTTATTTTCAAATGCTACTCTATGACCTAAATTATTCAGCTAAGAAACACTCAATAGATTATAATTCAATCCTTTCACCTACTAAGAATTTTCACATTTTATCAGGTTATTCAACATTATAGTTCCTCTACCTTAAACTGGAAAAGGTGTATCATTACCCATTCTTACTGAACCACCATTGTAGTATTCAAAAGTCTCAAAATTTTTTTTATCGTTGGTCATATGGTGAGTGCAACCACTATTTATGATCCAAACATCATTTTTACTAACTTTAGATATGAGTGCAGTTTCTACATACCTTTCTTCATCTTCATCTGAATCATCTTTTACTACCACAAAAAGCATCTCGGTGTCTTCATCAGATTCGGTGTCAGTAGCTTCATCTTTGAGTTTAGCTAGGTAACTGGCCTTCTTTCCTTTGTCCTTCTAGTCTCAGGTATCTCTTCTTTCTGATTGTTGGTTGCTTCAGTAATCTCAATTATCACCTCTATCAAATGTATTCTCAAATGACCTATCATTACTTTTGTCATCTTTTCTTCTATTAGGACATCTTACAGCAAAGTGTCCAATCTCTTTACAATTAAAACATACAAGTGGTAATTTACCTTTGTATTTACATTTGCCTCTCTGCATTCTTCTAGCCATAAGTGTGGTGGTACACTAAATTTTGATAATTTAGAAGTCCCAATCCATTATAAAGAAACATGTTTCTCCATACTAAAAAATATCAAAGGAAGGAAGCTTTATGACACAAATAAATAGAACTAACTAATCGAAGCCTTCAGAAAATGCTGGAATTTAGACCTGCTACAAAGATGATTTTGACAAAGGATAAAGATGGTCGAATTTTAAAAATCTAAAACTGACCCAGTTTGGGAAATCAAATTTCCTATCTCCAACAGAAATATTAGCTTTTCATGAGGTGTTTTGGATTTTCCACCAAAGCCAAATCCAAAAGTTAGGTAGTTGTTTTTTAGTTAGTTTATTATTTTTTCAAAATAATTTGTAATAAGAGTTGTGTCTTTTCACCCTAAAGAGGTGTGAAATCCACTCAAATACATTTATATACATAATGTAAAATGTAAAGAGAAGGGAATACAACAATAATACAATTTCACATATTTGGATAGTTTTTAATCAACAAGTATAACGTGGACCTGGATGTACTATTTTTTCAAAATTAATAAAGATAAGTCTTTTTTCTTTCACATGTGTAATAGTTTCATTATCATTTTACAATTAGTCCCTCAG
>MU223283.1:264265-326668 GCA_018584345.1 Thuja plicata | reverse complement strand
GCACTGGTCTAATCATTATTTGGATTATAGTTATTTAGTTCATTGTTTATAGTTTTAAGATATCTTATCTATCTATTCATTTCAAATTACATACACATTTACTAAACATTCTTTCAATTACTTAAAGAATTTCAGTTTACAGTTCATGATATATTGCTTTTAGTTAGATTTCTTTCAAGTTCTTTTCCATACTTGAGAGAGAAGGTTGAAGTGTTTCTTATTTTCTATAAAAGGCCTTGTAACTTGAAGGATAAGTCAAGGTATAGGCCTACCAGCCTTGATTTTGCAAAGCCATAATTGCAGATCTTCCAACCTTTCTTTAGTTGTGACTTGTTAGTTGGCCAAATCACTTGGGTTTCCAAGCATTAGATTGGAAAGTCCATAGGAAATCCAATTTAGCATTTTTGGGCACCAACAAAGTTCTTCAATTTCATCAAGATCTTCTTCTTCACTTTCACTATCACTATCTTTTCTTATAGAGTGTTTATTACTTGATTTACTTATTCTCAAAGAAGATTTGAATGCACACTCTATGTTTGGTAAGAAACTATTATCAAATTTGTTCATCTCAAATGAAATCATTCTTCCAATCAAACTATCTAGAGTAACATTGTTATTTTCTACTGCTCTCATTTCTTGTATGGTAGATACTCTAATAGCATAAGTAGGCAATAAGGTTCTTATAATTTTACTTACCACTATATCTTCATCTAGTACATCTCCAACTCCTCAGATAGCATTGAATACCTCTTTGATTCTTGTGTTGTAATGTGTGATGTTTTCACCTTCTTTCATTCTAAGATCATCAAACTTTCCTCTAAGGCTTTCTACCTTGGCTCTCAGAACATTTTTGTCACCACCATGTACAACCTTCAATTTATCCCTCATCTACTTTTCAATTGTGCATGCTTTGACATCTTCAAATTCAGCATCGGAGAGTGAGGAAGCAAGCTCTATTATCATGCATTTGTGCTCATTCTTCTCTCTCATTTGTTCAATTATGAGTGCTCCTGTGGGAAACACATATTCAGTATCTAAGTATTGAGTAACATCATTTCCAATACCTGATAAGTGGAGTCTTATCCTTCTTTTCCATGAACAAAATTTTTCTTTTTTTAACTTGGGCACATCTCATTTGTTCATCTTTTGATCTTTATCTTCAGTTGTTAAACTCCCTTTCTAAGCACACAAGCTATGATACCAATTGTTAGTAATAACTGAGAGCACGATGAATCAGTGGCCTCAAAAATTAATCCTTAAAACTTATTTTCACATTTATCAGCCTCTCATTATCTTCAGTCCTACAAGATGAATGCCTCCAAATACTTATATCAAATTACTACTTGTCAGAATGCTTTGTAAAACCTTCTTCTGTATGTTTACCGATAAGCACTCAATCTATTTACCAAAACATAGTAAATAACTAGTGTATACCGAGCAATCCATATTTACTTATGTGAAATGCAAAACAGTAAAGTAATGACTCATAGACACATGACACATGGATTTTTAACATGGAAACCCTATTAAGGGAAAAACCACTAGAACCGGTACCCCAAATTTTCACTCTTCATAAGGGAGCTCGGTTAAGAGAAAACCCACTTAAAGGTTACAAACACATTGTTAGGTGTGACCTTGTTAGAGGATTTAAATGAATAGCTTGTCACTTAGTATCTGGAATATAATTCTACCATCCTTGATCAAACACTCTCTTGGCCTTTCAATAGGTATCGGGCATATCTAATGCTACTTTGCATGAACAAACTTTTTGATACTCCTTGGGATGTATCTCAATTAGAAAAGATTTTCAAGTCCTACTCGGTTAAGAGAATTGATGCTTCAGTGGTTAAACTGAAATAGTAAATTGATCTATTCACATAAACAACTAGAATTGATGACATTAATTTTTCATTAGTATTCAAAAAACACTTTTGGTAAGCTTACATTGAAAGACACTAAAGGGAAAACTGAAGATAAGATTAGAAGATCACCAAGAATGACTAAGTACAGAGAGAACTGATGACACAAGGTAGTGTGTAAACCAAAAATCACAATACAGAGAGTTAAAGTGGAACCTGATAGAGGAACCTAAAATACAAGTTACAGTACAGACCAACAAAACAAATACAATGCAACCGATAGTGAAACCCGAAGGACAGTCAAGCATGACTAACAGATAGAACCGAAAGTCAGTTGCAGCCCGCAAAACATGGATCTAACTTCCACGTCAGATAAAGCAAGTGTATTCTATTTATAGGATACTTAATTATTTTAAATCCATTTCTTTAGGGACAAGAAACATTAATGTAAGTGCTTTAATTAGTCTAACTGATTTAAAGCATACAGACTAGGAGATCTAGGTGCAAGTTGTAAACCTGATCCTAAAGTTAACATTGTTTTTTTACAACTCGATGAAATCAATCCATCTATAAATAGATGATGTAATCATTCACTATAAGGTGTGTGAAAGAGAGAGGATAGTATAACAAACACATCTATGGATTGAATTGAGAGTTTCAAGAACCAGAGCAGAAAAAGAAGAATTTGGTTAGCAGAACCAAGAACAGAGGAAACCGCTAATCAGAGGTATTATTCAATCACAGCTAAGGTGATATTATTTTTATGTAAACTACATAGGATCTATATCAAAAATAGGAGATTGAGTTTACCAGTTCAATTTTTAATTTTATATCATTCTAACAAGTGGAGCAAAGTGTAAAAATTCCTTTCAAGAAAGGTGGATTTAACAGTCCAATATAAAATCTCTTAAGCGAGTGCACACTTAATAGTGTTGCTAAAATTTCTTAATAGAGTAGACTTTAACAGGTCTCCACCAATACTCCTAACAGGGTAGATCATTAGAAGTGATCAAATTGTAAGCCTTAACTGGCCTCTTCCAATCTGCAGATAGTGAAGTTTTGTGGGTGTCATCCCCACCAGAGTTTTTACTTCCTAACAGGAGTTTTCTATGATATCATATCTTTTGTTATGTGTCAATTATGTTCATGAATGTTTCTATGAATGACTCATATTTTTATTAATGTTATAAATTGATATAACTCACATAAAAATAATATAGATCAGATTGAATGAATATGCAATTGATTACAAAGGCTAATTGATTAAAGGATAAGAAAAAGTTTTAGAGGTATTGATTCACCCCTCCCCTCTCAGTTCTACTTCCCATTAAACCCAACAATTGGTATTAGAGCTAAGTCTCTTCTTGGAAAGCTCAAAGGCTTAAGAGAAAAGATCATACAATGGAGAAGTACAAACTTGATAGAAATATTGATAACAAAAACCTTGAAATTCAGATGTTTCTATGAATAGTATAAAGAAGCTAGAATCAGCATGAGATAGTTGCTTGATGAGAGAAAAGGAATGGCAAATCGGAGCAATGAAAAAGAATATCAAGAAGAAGAAATTCTAGATTTATTTGAGTCTTCAGGATCAAATGCAAGCAAAGCATCAAATACATCAGAAGAGAACATCACAAATCTAAAGGAGATGAGTCAACATCTGACAGAGCAAATAAAGATGTTGCAAATCGGTCAAGAGACCCAGATGGTTAGAATTATTTATGTGATGAGTTTTTATAGACAAGATAAAATAGAAAGAACACTAGCTAGTGATGACAGGAGGAAGATTATAGAGAAACTATAAGAAAAGGAGTTAGAAATTCAAAGACATGCTGAGCATCACCATGAGCTCACAAAACAAATTATTCTTATGAGTCAAGAAGCAAACAGAATGAATGTTGAACTCATTGAAAGAATACAGATTATTGGTGAACTAAGAGAAGAAAATGAAAAACTAAAGCATGAGGTTAGAATTCAGAAATAGCATAATGAATTTATCAGAAAGGATGAAGAGGGCAATAAAAGAATGGATGATTTTCTGGAAGAACAATGAAGAGTCAACAACAAAAATGGTCTAGGCTTTACCAAAAATGGAGAATCATCAAATCAACCTAATCCAAAGAATGTTTATGAAAATCCAAGACCAAGAAAGCTTACATGCAAACATTGTGGAAAGCAAGGTTACACATCAAATGTATGTAGAGGAAAAATGAAAGGTATTCCTAAATCTATATCTTCATTCATAGGATTCTGTTATAAATGTAACAAGAAAGGACATAAAGCATATAAATGTAAGTCTAAGATGGATCAACCAAAGAAGGAAACCTACATGGACAAATACTATCCTACATGCAAGATGAATGCACACACAAGTCTTGAATGCTGGAAAAAGAAAAAGAAAGCATGGAAGTCAAAAGGTCAAGAAACTCCATATCAACCGAAGAGAATCGGTAATCAATATGTATGGGAATACAATACTTAGACAAAATGTACAGCATGTGGTAGATATGGTCACATTTTTGTAAACTGTATGAGACTATGGACTAGAAAGTCTAGAGGATGGACTAACCCCAGAATGGAATGCTTACACTGTCATAAAGTTGGTCATCTCAAAAAGGACTACAGAGACCGAATGACAGAGACAAGTACATACCCAAATGGAAATACCATTGAAGATATCTAGAGGGCTAGAGAAAAGATGTGGAGAAAATCTTCAAGCAATGATGAAGTTGGAACAAGCAATGCAAATGGTGACACCCCATCCAATGGATCTGGTGACATCACCAACCCCACCTAAGCAAAACAAGTAAGTATGGAACTACATTAACACTAAGCTATAACTTTACATCAATTCCATAATATCATGAAATAATTTCAAATTATCATAAGAAAGATGCATCATGGTTATACTTGTTGAAATATGTGAGAATTATGTCTTCAGATATATATACCAAAACCCATCAGTATACACTTAAAGCAAAGACTGCCTACATTTACCGAGAGACGTTGGTTATAAGCAAAAGTTGTTAGTATTGACCGAGTCACCTCGATAAACAAAGCACATGAACAAGCTATCTATGTTACCAAAACTTATCAGTAAAATAAAAGTAAACAATGACTACTTTGAAATGTTGTAAGTGACACCGATGGAAATAAAGTCTTCACTGAAAAAACTCAGTCTTTGGACACCGATGAGTTGGTGAGCATTAGTGACACACATTTTAGGGAAACAACTATAAATAGGGCATTAGAATGCTTCATTTCTCATGACACCCAAAGAAGAGCGAGTGAAGGTGATTTTGAGTAGAAAGCATCCAATCCATAGAGTGATCACAACTTGACCTCCAAGCACTCCAAATCAGTTTAGAGATCTTTGCAAGAACAAAAAGTAAGTTCTTCAAGACCGACAACTCCATTTTCACGCATTTATGTAGAAGCCCTAATTTTTTGAAAATGACATCAACTTCATGATCCATGATATCTATGAATGTAAAGAAGGATGAGTTCAAACTCATCAAGAACACTGCATGTGAGGAACCCAATTACAAGATCCATCCAGAGGTTTCCTCACAACCTGATGACGATGGTGCATTTTTGTGCATTCCAGCTAGGGTTTTGCTGGTTGAAGATGTCTAATCCTTCATACATTGCAAGATTACAGAGATTAGAATGTCAGAGGTGGAAGAAGCTTACCAGAATCTTTGTAATCATGATGAAACCCTTAAGGAAGAGCACAAACACATTGAGGTAAAAGGGCTTACCAATGCCCTAAAGTTTCCTAAGGTCTTCAAAACTGATTGGATTTGTTTAGTACTAAGAAGAAGGCATAATAACAAGTTATGGTTGGATGAATGGAAGGAAGTCACTTGAGACATCATACATATGGTCACCGGTTACCCCATAACCAATAAAGTAAAGGCACTAAAGCATCCACTGAAGGCAGAGATCGAAAAGATGACTGGAGCCAAATTAGATGGTCGTGGATTGAAAGTAACAACAATAATTGATGATGAGATTAAATTTGGTGCATGTGTATTGGGCTACAAATTTTTCTAGGCCAACAGATTAAATAGTATTGCATCAGGTGCTGTGGACATAGCTTACAAAATTGTGAAGAAAGGTACACAGTTGGACTTATTTGAGCTACTCCTAAATCAGTTGAAGGAAACCCTAAAGACAATTAGGAATGCAAAGTCAAACACCTGTAAGTTTGGCTCATTAATCATGTGTATTTTATTCTGTTAAATCAAGAAAAGTTCCCATCAATAGGAGATGTGAAATGGGACAACACCAAACTGGTCACCATGCAAATCAGTGAGCACATAGCTGCACTAGGAGATAATTTTGAAATAGTCATGGATGAATACTTTTATGTATTCAAAGATCGAATGCAAAAGAGGGTAAGAATCCATGAGAAAATGATCAAGAAATATAAGGATGAGATATGCTTCATGGTTGACACTAATCATACCTTTATCAAACCTGTAGTGGCAAGGATACCATGGTTGCAACCACTGGAATATGAGATCAACTTTGATCTTGCAAAAAAGGCAATTGATGCCTTAATCAATGAACCACTGGATAAAAAGAAACCAAGGTTTGGCACATATGAAGAAGCCAAATCAAGAATTAAATAAAACCTAGTTATCAAGAAGATAATGAAGAAGGAAAAAATGGTAAAGAATCTCAAGAAGATTCTATCAGTAGATGAGGAAGACGCTGAGCAGGCTAAATAAATTGAACAAGAGGGGGAACTCGAAGAACAGGTGTCTATCGGTAAAGATGAAGAAAATATTGACTCAGAGGAAATAGATTTAGACTCACCACCTCCTCCACCATAAAAGAAACCAAGAACTATAGCTTCTTCAAGGAATAGAAGCCAAGCGTCCAAAGAGTCTACTCCTTCAAATCTTAAGAAAGGAAAAGTCAGGACTTATAAAAGAAAATCTCCAACACCAAAGAGAGGACAAAACAAGAAGGGTAGAAAATACATCAGAACCTAAGAGGATATAGAGGACACCAAGGGAGATGAATCCTTAGAGGCATAAAATTTCAAGGTAAAAGAACCTGACACTATTGATGACATTTGTGTTTATATTGCAAATTCTAGATCCATTACTGATCCACGCATTAGGAAATGGGGGAAAAGAAATCAAGAAGATCAGAATAAAATTGAAGAAGCTATGATAGCTAAAATGTACAACTTCAAATATGTACCCATGAAATTTGAAGGAAGTTATGTTCCATGGGAACTCTTGGATAGATTATCTGCCCGTTGGACATTTTCTTTGGAAAATGAGAAAGAAATTAGAGAGAGAGTACTTGTCTCTCTAATGCCACCTGAATAAACAAAGGTAGAGATAAATGAAATGATGAAGAAACACAAGAAATAATTCTCACCAAAGCTAAGGGCATACAAATTTCTTGAAGGAAAGTTGATTGAACTTGAAAAGGAAAACCACAATAAATGGTGCAAAATCATGAATAGACCAGTTGAGAAAGACAGCCCTGACAAAGACCTTCAACAACAAGATGTTGATAAGGCAACCCAAGATGATACATCCATTGAGATGGATAAAGAAGAAGATGATACAGCAGGGAATAAGAATGCAAATGTGGTAGATGAAACATGTAATAATACTACAAATGACAACGTTATGGATACCAATGTCATTGACATTACCGATGACCCATCAAATGAAATCAATAAGGATGAAGATGTCACTATTATAGAAGATACAACTGATGAAAAAGACAAAATAATTGATGGCACAAAAGTGAACATTCTAGGCAAACTTCCAATATTGATACAAGCTATCAATATCATGCAAGAACCAAGTAAATCACTTGACAAGGAAACTCCAAAGGATGTAGGAGAATAAGAAAATAAAGTCAACAATGATGGTAAAAGAAAACATTAGAGATACTCAAGATGTAACCGCCACTAACAAGGTTATAGAAGGAGATA
Source organism: Thuja plicata (assembly GCA_018584345.1). Lineage (NCBI taxonomy): Eukaryota > Viridiplantae > Streptophyta > Pinopsida > Cupressales > Cupressaceae > Thuja > Thuja plicata. Next base: position 318,841 of record MU223283.1, on the reverse strand, counting down.
AGGACAAAGATGTGGAAACTCAAGAAAAGAATGAGAACACCAAAAAAGATGATGCCAAGGACACTAATGAAGGAGACAAATCAAAAGATGGAACTCCTGAGAAAATAGACAAAGGTGCTACCGATGATGTTAAGGTGAATGTAGAGACATCTGCAGACACCCAATGAGCTGAAACTAATGCAAAGCAGCAAAAAGAAGCACAACAAGTCACATCATCAAGCACAATAGAAAAGGCTGAAAATTTGGCAATGGTGCTACATTCCACTGAGTCACAAAAGAAGAAGAAGAAGACAAAGAAGAACAAGTTAGAGGTTATACTAGATGAAATCATTTAAATACCAAAGTGTGACCCCTCTACACTTGACATGGATGTACTACACGAATATGGAGAGATATGCCAAAGGAAGGCATTACAAGAAAAGATGAAGAAACAACATAGGGACTCCATGGTACTAGAGACAACACAGGAGATTCTACACCAAATTGTACCTAATGTTGATATTGATCAAAGAAAGCCTATACTTGATCAACTAGTTATCCTCACTAATGCCATCACAACTTAGAACATTGATGTTGAGGAAGCAATTGAGGAGAGAGCATAAATGAAGTACCAACAAAAGCTCATAGAGAACATTAGCCAAGAAGTGGCAGAGAATAAGGTAAAGCTGTCAGAATTCATATCTGAATTAGACCCTATCATATCTAAAGCTATAACCTTAATTTAAAAGATAAGCACAATAGAAAATTTCACTCAAGAAAATAGTGACAACATAGCTAAGATAGATACAGATCTAGAAAACAGTGCTAGTAGCTTAACCACAAATGGAGAAAATGTAGTCAAACTGCATTATGAAAATATCATTAGAGTAAAATGGTTAATGCAAGAGCTGTGGGAGGTAGATACATGTTTTAGAGAAGAAGTAACAAAGCTATAGGCTCAACTTCTGCCAAATCTTACACTGCTATAACAACATATCAGTTCTGCAAGGCAACTGATAGCAACTCCCGAGATGTTTGTAGCAAACATCATCTATGATATGCATGCAAAGATAACACTTGAGCAAATGACTCTAGAAAAACTAAAGGAGAAATGGGAGAAAATGATGGAAGACATGAAGTCTTCTCATTCACACATTTTTTATAAACTCTAAGGTAATTGACCTTTTCCCTTAATATCAAATAAAGGGGGAAATGATACTTGTACAAAATATCATTGAAAATGTTATGTACATTCAGTCAGGATGGGTAAAAGGTAGATATCTATATGTATATTCATAAAGGGACAATGATATGAAGAAGAAAAATATATCATATGTACAGATATACCAACATATACATAGGGGGAGTCATTAAATGACTAAGCATTATATATGTTGTATATACTTAACATTTTGTTAGTATTTTGCACATATCAGTTTTTGATACTAATGTCAAAGGGGGAGATTGATGACATTAATTTGTCATTAGTATTCAAACAATTTTTTTTGTAAGATTACACTAAAAGAAAGTAAAGGGAAAACTGAAGATAAGATTAGAAGATCACCAAGAATGACTAAGTACAGAGAGAACCGATGTCACAAGGTAGTGTGTAAACTAAAAATCACAATATAGAGAGTTAAAGTGGAACCCGACAGAGGAACCCAAAATGCAAGTTACAGTGTAGACTGATGAAATAGATACAATGCAACTGATAGTGAAACCCGAAGGACATTCAAGCATGACCGACATACAGAACCGAAAGTCAGTTGCAGACCGCAAAAAGTGGATCTGACTTCCACGTTAGATAAAGCAAGTGTATTATATTTATAGGATACTTAATTTATTTTAAATCCATTTCTTTAGGGACAAGAAATATTAATGTAAGTGTTTTAATCATTCTAAATGATTTAAAGCACATAGACTAGGAGATCTAGGTGCAAGTTGTAAACTTGATCTTAGAGTTAACATTGTTTTTATCACAACTCGATGAAATCAATCCATCTATAAATAGATGATGTAATCATTCATTATAATGTGTGTGAAAGAGAGAGGAGAGTAGAATGAACACATCTATGGATTGAATTGAGAGTTTCAAGAACCAGAGAAAAAAAAGAAGAATTTGGTTAACAGAACCAAGAAAAGAGGAACCGATAATCAGCAACATTATTCAATCACAGCTAAGGTGATATTATTTTTATGTGAACTACATAGGATCTATATCAGCAATAGGAGATTGCATTTACCAGGTCCATTTTTAATTTTTTTCATTATAACAAGTGGAGAAAAGTGTAAGAATTCCTTTCAAGAAAGGTGGATTTAACAGTCCAATGTCAAATCTCTTAACCGAGTGCACACTTAACAGTGTTGCAAAAAGTTATTAATAGAGTAGAATTTAATAGGTCCCCACTGATACTCCTAATAGGGTAGATCATCAAAAGTGATCAAATTGTAAGCCTTAACCAGCCCATTCCAATCTATAGATAGTGAAGTTTTGTGGGTGCCATTCCCACTGTAGTTTTTACTTCCTAACAGGAGTTTTCTATGATATCATATCTTGTGTTATGTGTCAATTATGTTCATGAATGTTTCTATGAATGATTAATATGTTTATTAATATTATGAATTGATATAAATCACACAAATATAATATAGATCAGATTGAATGAATATGCAATTGATTACAAAAGTTAATTGAGTAAAGGATAAGAAAAAGTTTTAGAGTTACTAATTCACCCCTCCCCTTTCAGTACTACTTCCCATTAAACCCAACAAGAATTGTATATTTTCAGATCTATTGAAAGTGCATTACCTTTCTGATCAATGTTATCAATTCAATACCTTTTCTCCACACTGTTCTTCTCTATGATGTTGTATCACTATTTGTCGGTGTCTGCAGAATTTAGCTCTTTCCTCAGCTTGACTGATCTAGTCTAAATGAAGACTTTCTTCTCCTTCAGAATCTCTTTAGCATATATTATCTTGTCACTCCCCCTATTCATATTGAATAATCTTATCTCTTATATAGACATGATTTCACCATTTCTTGGCTTTCTTGATCTTGGCATGATCCACAATTCTCGCCAATTAGATTTAAAGAAGAACTCCTAATTTATCTCATAGAGATCTTCTTGCCAACCGGACTAAGTATCTTTCAATCCTTTACTTATCTCCAGCTTTATCTTGTCAATTAAAACAATGATAAGTACCAGTTGAGTCTATATTTAGCTCTTGACAACCAAGCATTTTGTCATTTCTGAACTCTTTATCCTGTTGGTCAAATACTTCAGTTGTCTTCGAGATCTCCATCCGTCAGGAAACACTGGAATTTTTTCTATCAGGTTACACTGTGCTTTTCTCATTGGGCAACACTATGAATTTGGTCATCGGTAATGCTATGCATTTGCTTGTTGGGTAACATTGTGATTTTTCTCTCTTACTATGTTTGTCAGTGTGCACTCTGTCGGTGTATACAGTCACTTTGTGAATACTTAACCTTTATGCATTAATGATAGCATAGCCTTTGATTCATCGGTTCTTTGAATTATTTAGCACTATGTCCATGACCAAATAGATTATATCAAGTTGACATCAATGACAATACAATACATTAACTTATTTAATGCCTTGCATTAACTTTTTCTGTCTCAGTGATCATCAACTTAACATCTTCAAACATTCAATCAGTTATAGTTCATCAAGGTAATACTCCAAATTTAAAAATTATATACAAGATTAGAAAGAGTTGTAGGATTGCTTAAATATTTTAGTCAGAGAAAAATCAATCATATATATCGAGAAGGAAATAAAATAGAAGATGATTTGGAAAATAACGGAGTTGATGGAATATTTATAGAATATATAGAAGAAGTATAATACATTTTCAAAATTAAAATCTATATAAAAATTGAATTAGTAAATTAAATTTCAAAATTAATAAGGATTAAAAATTATTGAATTCATATAATTAATCATTAAAAATAAATAAATAGACCAAGGAAAAATAGATATAAAGATCACAATTAAAATAAATCCTTTCATTTTGGTACTTTAAAATTTGCAATCTTAAATAATATTTACACCATAATGATGTATACCACCTCGAGATAAACTATAGTACTGAATTTCTTAGAAAGTATCTTATTTTAATTGTAAATCTTCACATTACTTTGAGTTTATTATCTCCATTTGGATTTCAATTGTAAATCTAGGTTTCATAAATATTTCACCTAAGGTGGAGGTTTCTTTCAATACACTTTATCTAGAATCTTAGCACAAATTTTGGGGAGTTTAAAAATTTGAGAGCATGCTTAAAAACCACCTCATTTTATCATTAATTACATACATCAGCCTATACTTAAATGGACATGCTTTATGGGCAGAAAACATTAATTCATATTTAAGTATCACAAGGGCATGGAATTTATTTCATGATAGCTTTAGAATTTTTAATCAGCACTCTTTAAGCTTTCCTAAAATTATAATTAAGAGCCAACAATGATGGATACCCCTATTAAGCTCTCAGCTAAAAAAAGGCAAATGGCATCACTAACGTAGTTACTGAAGATCTCCTTAAAGGTATTCTTAATTTCCCTCATGATCTTGTTAGGTGTTGTTATGAATATGTTTGGAGAGAAATATTTATGTAATATGGATAGGACCAGGGATAACTCTAACATTTCACCCATATTTCTAACATTAGCTATTGTTTTTGAAAGGGACAGGGGTGTAGTTAAGGGAATATTTAAGATCCTCTTCATAAGTGATGTTTTGGTGGATTTAAATATTTTTCATAGAATATTAATGATGACCTAATGATACCAAAACCTAGGAACTATAACATGATATTATGGTGCAATGAACCTATGCCAAGATACCCTACTCTATGGGTCGAAGACTGGGAAAATTTTGAAGGGAGAGCCCTAGAATTCACTTGTAACCTAAATTTCCTCTTATGTCTCTTTCATGCCAAATGGCCTATACATAATTTTTGGTTTTCCCACTATCTTTCTAAGGAAGGAATTTTAGGGTATGAGGAGGTTCTGGAAATTGGTAATGCATATTTTCTTAATAATGATGAAGATTTAAACATGACTGAAGTAGGGACCAGTGGTAGTGCCAAAATAGGAGGAAGGAGCAGGAAAAAAAAGTCACTGAAGGAGGAAGTCAATGTTGGGCCAAATATATCCCATCTAGATAGGAAAGGCAAGGGCTCTCTCTAGGATTAAAGATAATCATATATAGGTCTTATAGTTTAAATTTTTATGAACTTTTATATACTAAGACATGAAGTTAGTTTTTGGATACCAGTAAGAGAATCTTGATAGCTATGTGGATATCTTAAATATTGATTACATATGGACTTATTTATGTCAATATAAATATATAGTTTAGAAATATATATGGCTCAAGGATATCTATGCTTTTAGTATAAATTTACTTTTAGTTATTTCCGCTGAAGCTTTCCAAACTAGTTTTAGCCCCCATTTTCAACCTGGTCTTCCTATATTGTTTTGGAGTCACCTTTGTTCAATTGTACACTTCCCATGTATATTTTATCTACTGAACTCAATGTTCTCCCAAGATCATTCCTATTTTATGCCTTCCCCTTGTCAAAATCGAGCTTAAAATTGTGACCTTGGCCTTTGTTTAGCTTCAATATTATGACTAGTGTTAAGTCATTGCATTTTCATGTTGTGTCTAAACACCCTTGAACTCTCTTGAACAACTTTGAACCACCTTGAACCTAGTTCAAGGTAGTTCAAAGAAGTTCAAGGAATTTTGGCAAGTGGTAGGGTCAATTTTTGGTTATGCACTTTTCTGAACACCTTTGAACCTGTTTGAAACATGTTCTTCCTTATTCATTGAGGTTCAAGGTACATTTGGAATTCCAAAGAGAGAAGGAAGATCATGGTACAGCTCAGCAGTGGGTCACAATAAGACATGCTTTAAATGACGGTCATGGCAAGTTTAGGTGGCAGAAATTGAGGTGGTTATATAATGAAGGCAAGTGATGTTATTGAAATTTGTGCAAAATGTAAATCATTAAAGTGAAGTGTGCGAACATATAATCAAATCTAAGGTGACTCCATGCCATAGGATTTTCATTAAATGGGTAAAATGATTTCCTTTCTCATTTATTTTTAAACTAAAGTTACCTTAAGCATTTCCCACATTCTATAATGCTTAAGAGCTGGAGACGGAGGTAAGGTTGTAGAAAGCTAAGGAATTGGTAGAGGTTTTTTGCAGGAAGGAAGGTGAGTTTGGTTGTTCTCTTCTCTGGTAATTTTCAGGATTTGATTACAGATTTCAGGATTACAGAGCTTTCTTTTGTAAATTCTTTTGTAAATGCCATGAAGTCAGCTCTTCATTTCTTTGGAATTTTTTTAAGCTTAGAATGTGATGGTCCTATGATTTTGGATTCACATTTAAAAGGGTATGATTTAGAGGGTATAAAAACTCATATAATTGATCATGTCATGGAACCCTTCATAGTAGATATTTTGGGTAGCCGTCTCTTTGAAGCATCTGCTTTCCCTGTCGCTGCAGTGTGTCCTGAATTGATTCTTGAATGCATTAATAATTATGACAGTCAGATAGAGTGTTTCCTAAAGAGGAATGGCAGTGTATTGTTAAAATTTAATAGAGATATTATTTCTTCTACCCTTACAGAGATATTATTTTTTCTGCCCTTAAAATGCCAAAAAAAACTTTCTCTAAGTTTTCACCCACCCAAGCTATTGTTAAATTTAATGAGGAGCAGGAGAAAAATTGTACCTCCATTGCAAAGAGTTGGCTTTTAGTTCCTGAAAGAGGTAGTTCACACTTACCCAAAATGCTAAACAGGGATCATGTCCATCCCTACATACAATACCTCATGGTTATGCTACACATAGTCAAGGGATCTCCCGAAGCTTTTAATTTTTTCAGAATGGATGTACTTTTATGTCCAAATTATATTGTAAGGCAAAAAATTTATGGATTGGGTAGAATTAAATTACAGTTGATTAAATAAGCAACTCAATATGTCACAATTTGTTGGAAATGATTTATTCATGTCTTCATACCTTATGTATTGTTTGTCTTGCAGTTGTGATTTAAGTGGAATTCTGTGAGAACCGTGGTCGGAGGACCTATGTATCTATGAGTACAACCCTATGTTGCAAAAAAAGAATATGTGCTAAGTGATTAGAAGATTGTTCATGATGTTTTTGTAGGAGAGATGTGTTTCCAATTAGCAGGTCACCCACCAAAACAATTGTCTTTGGAAGCCCATAATGCACTAAAGAAATTTGGGGGCTTCTACATTTAGTTCTCCCACTTCACTTACATTAGAATCAGTAGTTTCGAAGATGATCCTACCTAGATACCAAGATATACATTTGATTGATTTTTCCTAGCCTAGATATGCAGACAAGTTGTAGTGGTGTTGAAGATATTCCTCCCTAAAGATAAGTGGGAGCTTCCTTTCCCATTAATTTGGGTAGATTTACATGAAAATATTTGCATGATGCTTTAAGTATTAGGAGTGATCTTCGTAGTTTTGGTTTCAAAAATTATGTGCAAAGAAGAGTTTTTGACAATGGCTTTGCTTGTGAATATTTGGGGATTAGAGCTCATATTTTCCCACACCTCATCTCAAGGATTTTTGGCAAGATTGCATAGATGAGCACAAAGTAATGAAGAGCGAGAACAATAGGTAACATATTCCCCAGATTGTCTCCATGAGGTTGGAGATGAACGTCAAGGGAATAGAAGAGGATAGTTCAGATTTGGTTGAACCTAAATTTGAGAAGCTTATAGAACCGGTTATGTACACTGTCAATTGGGAAAACACTAAGGAATAAATTTTACAATCAAGCACTAAGAAAGTATTTTACCTCACTGAGCAGTGGTTGAAAGCAAGAAAGATACTAGGACAACCTAGAATAGTAGTAGATGAGTATGTAGTGACTCTTCTTTCAACCCCTGCTTCTGGTTCTAATTTTTCTAATCCTGTGGATGATGCATGTTTAAAGCATAAATAAAGCATCAGAAAACCCCATAAAAAAGGCAAGGTTCAACCTTTTTCTGCTATTCACATTCCCTAGCACACAAGGTCAAAAACAAGGTCTAAGAAAACAAATCATATGGTTGCTCCCAACGTAGAGATTGTAGACCTCGAAGAGAATAGGTTAGGGGAGGTAGATTTCAACGTAGAAGATGATGAATAATTAGGGAAAGATCTCTTTGAGATCTAAGATGTTACTCTCAATATCATTGAGACTCCTAAATTGACACCTGAGGATTTTCCCACAACCGAAGTTACGCCAAAGTAGTTGACTTCATCATTGAACTAAAAGCATAGCTTGGTTCCCATCTCGCTGTGTATCCAGGATGTGGTAAGTATGTCAAAAAGTTCCTAAAGCCAAGAAATTAAATACTACATCTAGAGTGTTCGTTGATGCTAAAATTGGGAAATGGTCCATAGAGGTAGCTATGTATAAGCCTAAAGAAGGAGCACAGAATCTAGCAGCCAATTATTTTGAAGTAACAAAGATTGAACTAGGAACCATGGATCATGTGGGTCATATTCACCTATTCAAGGAGTCTTCCCAACATATTTGATTCCTGGAGAGATAGCAAGGAGAAGAAGGAAATGAAGAAAAATATCCTTAATATGGCATAGTTTATCAATTCTATTTACAGTTGCAGTCCTCTTCCCATGGCATAATCCCCTCAGTCTTTTGACTCAAATTCACCTGAAGGAAAAAGTCTATTGAACCAAATATATAGGGATAAACTTCTAATCTCAGTTACTAATGAATGGATTGATGGCATAATCAAGGCTAGTAACAAGTACATCAAGGATTCACAGGTGGTCTATCACGACACAAAAGCTCTCATTGGAGAATTGTAGACCCAACTTCAGGTCTGGAAAAAAGAAGAGCATAAATGAGTTACAACTATTACCTAATTCTTTCACATTGACAAGTATGGGATTTCCAAGTTTTTCACTAAGAAGGATTTGAAATTGATCGACGAGTCCATATTCTTCATCATAAGGAAGAACATCAGTTGGCAAATTTCTACCCTAAGGGTTATCATAAAGGATACAAAAGAATGGGAGAATGAACTCAAAGAGATGCATACATCCATGATCAATGAACTTGAGGTGATCAATTACTCTCACATGTATTCAACAAATCTCAATGATTGGGAATTAGAAAGTTCCTTGAAGGAATTTGAGAAGGCAATGTATGCTATCAAAGAGAAGCTAGATCTGAAGGTGATAGATTTGACCCAAGTAGCAAGGATTGAGTCTCTGTTGTACCTCTATGTGGACCAGCTTCCTAGCCATGCCAAGAAGATTACGAAGCTGAAGTGGGGAAAAGAGGCATCAAAGACTCGAATCCCCAATCTCAAAGTCCTGCATCTCCCAGTAGTGAAGGAATTTGTAGAGGTAAATAAGGAGTGGAGAGATGCATGTGTCACAGTGCAAGAAGAAGATGGCAGTACTAAAAAGACAAATCTATAGCTGACAAGGAATCTGACCTAGAGATTTAATTGTTTCTTATGTTTTCTTTTAGTATCATCTTAAAATGGAAGCACTTCCATGTTAATAACTTTTAGCCCTCCTTGGGGGATTTTTTTTACCACCATCATACTAGCCCCTCATTTTTTCATCCCCTCTTACTTTGGTGTCTATTTAGGACCCTGATTGGGCCTCTCCAGGCACCTCCCATCCCATCAGGCATATTTTCCAGGGGTCCTGACCCCCTAGGTCAAGGTCGACATCAACCTTGACCTAGTTCAAGGATGACTTAAAACTTGACCTAGGTCAAGGATGACCTTGACCTTGACCTAGGTCCCCCTTTCAAATATGGAAGCTAGTCGGCTGTCGGAGGTCATAAAAATTTCATTTCCCACTTTCGGGTCGACTATTTTGGGTTTCGAAGTGGAAAATATTAAATTATATTAACATGGGTCCTCTTCTAGGGCCATGGGTCCAATTATAATTTGATTCTCCTATGTCAGCCTCTCTATAATATTATGCCCTAATTTCATATAAAAGGAAGCCTTTCTGTCTCATTTTCTCAAAAGCAGGAATTCTAACAATCGATCATAAATCATTACTAAGCATCATGAAGCAAAAAGTTCAATCGTCCATTTGTTCTACATTTTTTCAAGCTCTCAAAGCATTAAATATTCCTCTCAAGCATTCAAGTTCTCCATTGAAGATCAAGGATACAAGATTTCAAGCCTTTGAAGGGATTTGGTTCAAGCATTCAAGATTCATCACTCAAACCCTAGATCTAGCCATCATGGTGGTGTGATCTTCCTTCAAGATCCTTTGGGTATCCTCAAGACTCATTAATTCTCCCTTCAAGGTGGATTTCAAGCATACAATCATGGAGGTTTATGGTTTCTAATTAGGTCCAAGCTTTCATATTCACATACTTGTTTACATTCAAAATACAATTGCATATCAATTGAATATCATAGCTTCATTATTAGATTTAATTCTACTACTTTCTAGCATTCTATATTTCAATTATTAATTTCAAGGTTAAATCCTAAAATGGGGTTTGAATAAGGCAAACCCCTCCCCCAAAAAACAAATCTCTTTTTCTTGCAGGTACAAGTTTAGAACAATAGATCTAGATGGAGATTTAGATACCCTTTTCGGTAAACTTCTAGGATCTGAAGGCAGAATTTCAGTCTGAGACTTTTAAGGTCGATTGTGACCTAGGGCACAATCAGAAATATTGCCAAATGGTGACATTGACTTGAGGGTGCAAATCAAAACTATCTCATAACAAAAAAATGTTTCTGGGTTTTATCCGTCTCTGCATTTCTATTCTAGATCTGGTCTCAGATTTTCTGGAAACTCAACACAGGCTTCAAAAAATAGCATTCCTTGATCTATAATATCTCAAGGTTAATGAATTTCTCCTATTCAATTCAATTAAGGTTTTCAATCTATCTAAATCTAAAATACATTCAAATTAATCAAATCAATCCAATCTGGGTACTTAGGATCTTACTTCCTTATTCTTGTTTCTAAATGATTGATTCATTTATGCATTGATCCTTTCTTTTGAGTTAATCAACTTGGATCTTTCATTTTCATATTCAAGGATAGAAAGAGAGCATCCTATTTACCCCCATAACAATAATAAACACACATAACATATTTAAATGTAAGGGATTTTATGTTAAATGAACACCTCTAAACCTAATTCATCCATTTTATCCTTTACACTTTTTTTATGTTGAACTCAGATGAACATGTGTCCAATAAATTTTTCTTCTTGTTTTAACTGATGGAACTGGGAGATCAAGTTTTTAGGGAGTCCTCTCAGTTACCTAAAACTATAAATGATATCAAGTGAACTATGAAAAGGGGGTATGAAATTTAAGATAAGAGTTAGAATAGAATTTTACTTTTTGCATAAATTAGTGTTAGAAGTTTGTGATCTGGGGAACTATGATTTTTGCCTATGTTGCATAAATATAATTTGAACTTACGAAGTTGTTCTAAATCTATGTTATTTGGAATGAGTGGATGATACATTTCTATGTGATTTTTAGTTCATTCTATTTTCTCATCTTGAATGGTTCTTTGACGATCATGTTTTAGTTTTCAATAATTTCAGTTATGTTTTAAAAGTTCTTGGAAAATTTTGTTAAGGGAACTGTGCTTCATTTATTGTTTGATCTCATCAGCTAAGAGTGATTGTAGCAGCCTTCAAATCTTTTAGGTTAAAAGCTAATATAAATTTCAAGTTAGGATATTCATTGGAAATCTGATAGGGAGTTGTACCTAAGTACAAATTTAGAGGGAAAAAAACATCGTATGCTTACCCAACTATTATATCTATTTGTCTTTCACAAGTGGGTTATAGAGTTAGTTCATGAATAAAAGGTATTTGTAAAATAAAGGAAAATCTATTTACTAACAACTAGAAATCTCTTATCCTGATTCTTTGACATTTATTAAAGAATAGCAATTAAGAATGTGTATACCATGATGAAAATCATCCATGATAGCTTTGATAATTTAAAAAGTATATTTACACATAATTTTTTATAGTTATGTGTATATATATAGGTTTATGTTAGTACATATCACTAGAAGGAATGAATAAGGGTAGGATAGGTCTATGTAATTTGATTCAAGGGCTAAGACAGATGTGTGTGTGTGTGTGTGTGTGTGTGTGTGTGTGTGGAAGATGATGCTTTAAATCCATGATACTTTTTGCATTTAACAATTGGATTTTATAATAAAAATATTGATGTTATTCCTCTATTTATAATTTTTGGAGGTAATAACTGATATATATGTATAATTTTAATAATTCAAACACACATGAAATAGATCTAGGGAAGAGGAAGGCTTAATTTGTAATCATATTCAACAAATTATAGGTGAGATTTAAATTGGAATAGATACATATATATGTATCTAAATATTTACGTGGTTATATAGTAAAAGTTCAAAATAAATTAGTTCTATAGTATCACATATATGTATAGGTATGTTTATATGTATGTATTTTAGTTTAAAATTTGAATACATACATATACATGTATCCATCTATTCAAGTATTCTTAAATCCATTCTTTGCTACCAGTAACCACACTAAATGGAGTTGTATTTTAAGATTTCACTTATTAATAATAAAAAATTTGGCTTCGGCCTATTACCCATAAAAAAACAAAAAAACAAGTCAAGTCGATGATGACATGGATTTTAGAAAAAATGAATTTTTCATTGAAGATAAATTAAATTATTTAGAATTATTTAATTATTGGAGACTTTAGAAAAGTTAGGACTTAGAATTAAATAAATAAGTTAATATTTATTTAACCATAAGAAAAATAGAATAGACATGAGTCACATAAATAAATTAAATAATTTATTTAGTGATAGAGGAATAGACATTAAATAAATAATTCATATTTAATTAATTTTTCTTAAGTCATTTTTGGATGTATACACTATTGACAACAATAAATGCACAAACAAGGAAATAGTCTCGATAAATGCACAAATGACAAAAAATAGTCTTGACAAAAAATGGGCAATATCAAGAGTATTTCCAACATGATACATTAAAATCGCAATGAATTTATCCTAAAAAAAAGGTTGTAAAGAAATGTAATTCCTGCCTACGATTGTAAGAGTGTTAGTGTTGTACGATTTGATTATGTATAATGTTAAATGAAAATGGTTTATTGTGAACATGTTATTGTTTTACAATGCTACTAGGTTAAGTACATCACAATAGTTCTATAAATTTTAGACTAAAAGAAAATTCATAATTTCTTATCAGAAATATAGGAGCCATACTTAGAGGTAACTAATAAGTGTTATACAAAATAAATTTACTTCCTAACAATGATACCAAGAAGAATATAAGAGTTCAAAGTAAATCCTTGTTACAGTTCTAAATGAATCTTTGTAACTAAATTTGGATGACATCAAAACAATTCAAAAGTAACCAAAGTATAGAAAAAGAAAATAACAACCTCAAGAAAAGGAAGATGGAAGACACAAGCAAGAGGATAACCAAAAAAATACTAGAAAGAACCAACAACATCAAACAACACAAAAACTCCTAGAGATTGAAGTTGACTAAGTACTATGGCTTCATTGTTTTCAATTTTAGTGTTGTTGAGTTTAGGAAAGAGCCATGATACTTAAAATAAGTTGTTATACAATAGCCCTTCCATGAACACACTACCTAAGAAAAAAATTCAATCTTCATCCACACAAGGTTACTATGACTAACTGATCAAATAAGAACTGTAGATTGAAAATATACAAGTTTGTAAAAAATTTGTATGAGTAAACATTTTCTCATTTTCACAACAAGATAAGTTAAGGAGTATATAAGAACATATATACAACCAATGAGAATGTAAACATCATATATTCTTATAGGAAAAATTTATTATCAAAATTTACTATAATAATCTTGAAATTTAATAGAGGAGATGGCTACATGAAATATTCTTTAAAAAATAAAGTATTTCTCTAGGGATGCCATAGAACCTGAAAATTTTATACATTCTTAAAATGAAAAATTTATCATTTAGAAACAGTATAAGCTATATCGAATGCACACTTGAAATTTGGACATGTAAATTATGACTATAGCTGAGTGCTCATAATTTATTTCATGGCCTAGATTTGTTATATCCTATCAAGCATTATGAATTTAAATACATAAGCGACTAAACAAAATTCCTAGGAAGGGAAGGGTGAAAGAACAACCATATGATATTCTTTTATTGGCATAGGCATATTCTAAAGGCTTTCTATAATGTGCTACAATAAACAAGCTAAATTATATTTCACAAGTTAAAACTAGAAATAAGGCTTGTTATAATGTGCTTCAAAGAAGAATACATGGTTAAATAATCCTCAAATCTCATAATAGAAAACAAACCAAAATATAAATTGTTAACCTATTTCCACATCTTAGAGTCATAGAAAATATATACAATCATCATAGAGAAATTCTTGTTTGTCCCAATTTAGAATTGGTTAGAACCCCAATTATCATAACAAAGAAGTGATTATGGAAATGGTAGCATGATAATAAATGGTGTAGAGTTTGTCGATGAGAATTATATTTTTTTTGTATACATAGATGTACAATATATGTACTCAAATTGACCAAGTTTTCATTGAGTTTTAGGACTTTATGAGGTGATTTTCAAAATTTTGGAGTCTACATACTATTAAAGTCCAATAAATATTGGTAATTTTCTAGATGTAATATCAATGAATTTTATTTATTTATCTATGATGCCATTTTGTAGCTAGATTTTTCTAATGCTATAATATTGACAATTTCGTCCAACAACTATGATACCTTACAAACAATATCCAAATATTACCTACACTACACAAACATAATTCTACACATTCTACATAGTGTAAATATAAGTCCATCAAATCTTCCAATTTTGAACTAATTAAAAAAACCCAATGGTCCTATTAAAAATATTACATATTAAAAACTTAAACTCAAAAAACCCCAATGGTTCTCTTAGCTCAACCACATATTGAAGATGAAAACATATTAATATGCATAGTGTAGATGCTCAAAATTGGTTAACACTTGAGGTGTCATTTTTGCAATACAGTTGAAACATCATTTTACACTCTAATTATTCTTCTATGTTGTGCATATTGTCTTTATCATATGTCATCGTTGTGTCTTTCATCATTAATTAAACATTGAAAATTGTTTAATTAATAATTAACATTTCTCCTAATTTGTACCATAACCCTAATCACTTTGATCGATTTGATTATGTTTAAAATCATTATCAAATCCTATCAATCATTTCAAAACATTATCAAATCCTTCAAAATTGATCTACCTCTTACAATTTGTCATAATGTGTCATAATATGAAATTTTTCAATTGCAACTTCTAAATTATGACATCTTCCCAATTGTGCATCAATTTGCTAATTTGGTGATTTGGATTCAAAATCCTATAAATTGCCTTCATTTTCCTTCAATTATCTAAACACTATATTTCAAATCTTCTCTCTATTAGAGTCAATTTTCTTTCATTGCGTGCATATAGTCACCATGGGAGCTACATAGAACATTTTTAGAAGCAAGAAAGACATTGGAGCAAGTAGAAGGGAGTTTGTTTGTAGAATTTGTTCAATATTTTATGTTTTCTCTTTCATGGCTTTAATGTTAGGTCAGGATGTTGTTTGTGTGCTTTTAGGGTTTTATGGTTACCTTAGAATGCATTATTCATATTTTTCTTTCCCTACATTTGGTGAACCCAACATGAATCATAAAAAATATGACTCATTTATTGTGTTTTTTATGTATTTTTAGGGACTGGTGAAGAATTACGCACTTGGACAAAACTCCTCCGCACTTGGTTACACTTCCTGCATAGTTGGACTCTCCTATTGTGTATTTGGGACCAGCCTTGTGTAGTTGTACATAAGTATTGTGTAGTTGGTCACTAAAACTACACAATTGGGATGCATGTTATGATTTCAAGGTTTAGGGTTTAGTTTTTCTTTTGCATAAATTTTGATTTCAATATAAAGCTTTCATATTATTAAAATAAACCCTAAAATGGAAAATAAACCTAAAATGAAAACTCATTTTGGATTTGGGCTCTTAAAATGAACATTAAAATTTCAAATGGGCTCATAAAATTGACAATCATATAGTTTAGGATTGCATACAAATTTGATATAGCTAGTTAATTTATTAGTTAATTTAGATTAATCCTAATATAAATATAGTCTAATTAGGGGTTCAAATTTGATCTCAAATTCACAAATAGATTATTTAAATGGTTGAATGAACCCTAATTTTTTTAATCAAACTTTCTTACAGACTAGATTTTATCAGATTTAGCTATTTAAAATAGTTTTTGAAGTAAAAAGTTTATAGGTTTTAGGTGTTGCACAATTGGCCTTCTATCTTGCGCAGTTGGCCTTTTGTTCTGCATAGTTGGGCTAAGTGTTGCATAGTTATCCTCTATTTCTAAATATTTGAACTATATAATTGTACAGTTGATCAGGTTTTGCCCTTTTGCAATCCAATTTAAGATTTTTCTTTTTTATTTCTAATTTTTTCTAATAGGATAGAGATTTTGTTGTTACTGATTAGTTTGTGAATCTCCTTAGCAATCGTGGGATGAAGAGTGCATGCAAAAAATACTAATGCATTTGATGCAAGACATGTGATGAATACCTTGCATTTTTTTCATAACTTGTGTGCTTATTTTTAGTAGTTAGAAAATACTTCATTTGGTGCATAAAATAAACAATCTTTTCTTGAAGTGTTTGTTATATTTTTTTAATCCAAAAAAAAAAGAATGGACGTATCCTCTCCCCTCACCTTCGTAGATATTTAGTGTAAAATAAATTCATTCTATATTTTTTAGAGGGCTTGCCTCCCGAGAATCCCATAAGGTTGAGTGAGAGGGAACGACCTAAATGGTAATAGGATAAAGCCAATTATCCATCCAAACTGCTATATAAATGTGTGATTATGACCAAAATTCCACTAAATAAAGTGGTTGCATGATATCTCTCCTCTAGTAGCCTCAAGATGCATAAAAACTTGGTTCTCAAGGTTGACAGACCTCCTACAGGATTTTATCACAACACCCTCTAAACTAGATGTCCTGAACTAAAAACCTTGTTCTAGTTTTCCAAAATCCTTCTACTTGCTAGAATAGAAGGTCTGATACTGACTAAGACACCCCACACTTTTGTGGCTCCTATTAGAGATAGAAATTTCTTTGGGAAGTGATGATCCTTGGAATTCAAAGTTTGGTGTGTCTGAGAAGTGAGTATCATGGAGGGGAGCCAGTG
Organism: Thuja plicata; assembly: GCA_018584345.1. Lineage (NCBI taxonomy): Eukaryota > Viridiplantae > Streptophyta > Pinopsida > Cupressales > Cupressaceae > Thuja > Thuja plicata. Next base: position 301,504 of record MU223283.1, on the reverse strand, counting down.
CCACCAAACTTATAGGATATCTTCTTTGAATAAGCATGGTTGGATTTTATCCAAGTGGGGATTCAACAAGTATTTTTCTTCAAGCCCATGTTTTGAAGTGTTTGTGCATCAAAATCATAAATAAATATTTCTTCTTGATGTGTTTTGTGTAAGTTTTATAAACAATTTTTCATAATTAAAAAACCTCACTAAATCATTTGAAAACCCCTTCAAAATCATTTTGAAACCATCAAATTATTTCAAAACCTTGTCATAGACTTTTTAAGACATAGATTTTTAAAACTACCTTGGTATCTTGTTGCAATATTAGGGTAACCTTACATTTAGTTCTTTCATTTAACCTCCATATTTGATCATTGCATATTGCATTCTTCCATTACCCCTCGTATCATTATCCCTTGTCATATTGAAAAATTTCATTCCCTTGTCATATTTTCCTTTTCATATTGCCTTTTCATATCATTCTTAATTTTTCATTTAGAACCTTTTCAAAAACTTTGCAAAAATCCAAAAAATTAACATCTTAGGGTTATACCCTATGTTATTGGAAGAGCATCTTTACTTTTTTTAACCTTGTCTTTTTATCCTTTTATCATTAAGTTAATACCTAATCTTTTTCATGATAGGTTTGACCATGTCATTTATCCTTTAATTTTTTCCTTTTGATCCTCAAAATTCAAGACTCTATCTCAGTTTCCTAAGGTCATTATACTCTTAGGTTTAAATTTTCAAGGTTTTTCCAAAGTCCAAAAACCCAAAAGAATAGTTTCATGCCTTGCATTATCATACCCTAAGTTTCATAATCATTTCAAAGCCTTCCAAATTCTAGATCAAATTGCATATTGCATATCCTTAGTGGCATTAATTTCAAAACCTTTCAAAAATCCAAATTCAAAAACAAAGTGAATCTTTCTTATACCTCTCATAATCCAAGTTACAATTAGGCATCATGCCAATTATAACAAGACCTCAAGTCCCCAAAAGGAAAGGTTCATATCAACCTGTGTACATTCCAAGTGAGGAGACACTATCATCCTTTGACATTATACAAGGTATACCTTTGCAATGACAAGGTTTTGACCCAAACATGATGTACACCTCAAGTGAAGAAACCCAAACAACTTTTTCACCAAGACAAATGACATTATAACAATCAAACAATCAATTGCATCAATCCCACTTGTTGGTTCCCAAATCAAAATATTGGAAAGTTGTAATATTATTCCAAGCTCTATGCTCAAATCTTCCAACTGAATTGGCTAATGAATGAGATTAACTAGATTGATGGTAAATTCCCCTACACTTTAGGCTTAGTAGGACCTAGCTAGCACAACAACAGATTAGGTAATTAGCGCAAAAAATGGTGTCTATTTTTAGAGTAATTTTTGGAACAATTTGAGGCTATGCGACAATGTAAAATTCAGCAACCAAATGCTTCCACTCTTCAATATTGTATTGAGCACCGCAGTTAATGATAGAGGCAGAGCCATTTTTTATGTCAAATGGTGTGCCATAGTTGTATCTGTGCCAAAAATGGTGCCAAAAAAAGACTCAGGCAATAGCGCCTGATATGTTGCCATAAATTAAGTCATTTTTGGCTTCCACTTTTTCTCCTTTGTTTCTTCCATATTTTATTCTAATCATGCTTCCAATTTAGCTTCTTATTATGCTTCCAGTTTTACTTCTATTATAATGTCCTTCATTGCTTCTATTTTGGCTTCCCATTTTGCTTCTAGTTTTTCTTATGTTTTGCTTCTCTTTTGCTTCTACTTTGGCTTCCCACTTTGCATCTAGTTTTTCTTCTACATTGACTTTTCATTTTGCTTCGAGTTTTTCTTCTACTTTGGCTTCCCATTTTTCTTCATCTTTGGCTTCCCATTTTCCTTCTAGTTTTTCTTCTACTTTGGCTTCCCATTTTGCTTCTAATTTTTCTTGTACTTTCACTTCTTTTGTTTCTTTAATCTTTGTTTCAACTATAACACTACTTGTTGCTTTTGGTTTTACTTTAGGGTTTTCTTCCATTATAACATCATTTGTTGCTTCTGGTTTTACTTCAAGGCTTGCTTCCAGTTTTTCTTCTTGTTCTGCTTCTATTTTTTCTTCCATTATAACACTATTTGTTGCTTCCAATTTTCCTTCTTGTATTGTTTCCACTTTAACGCCACTTCTTGCTTCTGATTTTGCTTCTATTTTGTGCTCCCATTTTTTTCTTCTAATATGGATTTTGATCTTTCTTCTTGTGTTGCTTCCATTGTTTTTACTAATATGGATTTTGATTTTTCTTCTTGTGTTGCTTCCATTTTTTCTTCTATTATACCATTTTTTCTTGCTTCTAAGACAACTTCTATTATTGTAGCTTTTTTTGCTTCTAAAATTGCTTCCATTATTACTCTTTTGTTTTCTACCTAAATTGCTTCTATTTTTTCTTCCTAGATAATGCCATGATTTGGTTCTAATTTGGTTTCCATTGTTTCTTCATTTTTTACTTCTAAAAATGTTTCTTATTTTCATTTCATTTCTTATTAATTTAATATGTTTTATTCCAATCATAAAACCTATTTTGACACCAAGAATGTGCACATCAAAATTCCTATAATTTAATTGAATTTTACAACATCCATCCTGAGAAGCAAATCAAAATCATCATACATAATAAATATTCATCCAATAATCATTCATCACTTTCAATATATACAAATTGACAAGTCAATACTGATAAGATCATCATATATAACTAAAACAATTGAAATTTTAATATGTCAGTAGATCAAAAACATGTCCAATAGTCGATATAAGTCAAAATGATACATGTCCAATAGTTGACATAAGTCAAAATGATACATGGGAAATAGAAGGGGTTTCAAAAAATCAAGATCAAGGCCCAACCTCAGCGCGAGTAGTGTCAATTTCATATCCTTCAAGTGTAGGGGAAAATCCAAAGCTAGCAAGAGTTTTGCCAACACCAATAGAAATTTTAGTTCTATAATATTAGGATCCAAATGCATATGCATATTCAGTTCCATTCATTAGGGTTCCAGCACTAGTGGAAGGAACACCACTTCCTACCCTAGTGAATTCAATTTACCTTGATGACCCAAAACCACAAAAATATAAACCCCCTCACCATAGGTGGATGCTTGTCCAAATCCGATTACAAATGATAAATTATGTCACTAAAAATGATACAAGTCAAGATGATACACATCCATCATCATCATCATCAAACTTGGTATTTGTATCACCATCATCATCCTTTGTCCTATGATCTATATCAGAACCAATATATTTTGGAGTTGTATCTTGAGGATCATCTTCATCTTGTGGAAGACCTAAGTTCTTCCCAAAAACAAAATTGTTTTAATGTAAATTTATTGTTTATTTAATGCAATAAAATATTTTTTTGTTAAATATCCAATATTCTCACATATGAAATAAAACCATAATCATATTAGATGAATCAACAACTAAAAAGGACTGAAATAGATAATAGAGATTTTGTTCTTAGCAAACAAACAAGAAGTTATTTTGTTCTTCCTTGGCTGCAGGAACAGTCACAGAATAGAGTTCCAATGGTTGCATGAATATTCACGACACAAAATTCTTGTTGAACCACAAAATTGAAGGTTATTTTTTGTTTTTATCTCGTATCATGTCTTAATGTTTACTTGTCTCGCACAAGAAGACAACAAAAAAACCATACCAATTACAATTTTACTCAACACTAAATCCACTTGAGTGTTTTTTTAGGTGAAACTTGTACATTTTCTTAAATAAAATAAAATCAATTTGTCCAATCCTTGTATCAGTAAATACTCTCAAAAACATATTTATAGGGGAAAAAATTATGCTATTTAAAATACCATGGGAGAATAAAAGAAAAAGAAAATCTTTAAAATTCCCAAATGCTCAAAAGTACTTCCATTGTTGAATTTGGAACTTAATTTATAGTGGCTTAATAGGGTTTTAGGATTTTGAGATTCGCTACAGCTGAAATAAATGAAGATTGAATATCCGTGAATGAGCTTGGTTGGGTTAATAAAATATCTATGGTGTCAGATCCATTTGTGTGGAGTTTGTCGATAAAACCAGAGGATGGGTGGTGGAAAGTGAACTTCGATGGGGCTTCAAAGGGAAATGATATCCCATCAAGTTCAGTATTTATTATTTAGGACTAGATAGTTAACACTATCGCTTTAGGTGGTAAGAGACTAAATGATGGAAATAATAATTGGTAGAAGGAGAGGTAGTATTAGTGGTAGTAAGAGTGGAAAGAAGTTTAGGGGCATCAAAACTACATCTTGAAGGGGATTCCCAAATTATAATTCATGCAATTATCAAAGGTGCATTGGCAGATTGGTATTTGAAGAATTATGTATATCTTATTAGTGATGAATTAGCTTTTATGAATGACTTTAGAATTTCGCATGTGAAATGAAGCATACACCTTATTAAATTGGCTCTATCCTTAGCAAGTAAAGGGGAAATTCAAATTGAAGACTTCAAAAATTTGAAACTATAAAATAGTTAACCATTAAAACATTAAAAGATAAATAAAAATTATAAAAGGTGGCAAGATCGACATAGACACTATATGGGTGGAGTAAATTAATTTTGGTGGGACGGATGAAATTATAGTGAGTTTAACGAGAGGACATGGAATTTATTGTGTGAGATGTCCCAATAATTTGATAAATATCTCCAGAGTTAATCATAATTATCAATTTAGTTAAAGTGGTCTGGTTCTATGGTTTGAAGATAGAAACATTGTTCACCTTTACTACAACAAAGAAGCAAAATCCATTTTTTACGATCGGTGTCAAAGGGGAGATTAAAAGGCATGTTCTTGTTTACTTATCCCAAGCTAGACAATTCGGTGTCACTAATTCTAGGAAGCATGTTTAACCAGGTTAAAATAGGCATAGGGTGAACATGGATGTGTAGTCAATGATCATGGCATGGGTTCTACAATTGGGATAGCCAGTGGAGAATGTTCAGATAATAATTTGGGTCATTGTACCTACAGAATTCCTTGAAGGTTTGGATTCCATTCTTGAAAGAGTTGTTCTTGGACTCAGCATGAATTTTAGTGATGAACCAACGAATGTTGAGATGGTGGAAGACACCAAAGTTTCCTCTTTTGTCTATAGTTTTGATGAGAAGAATCTTAGAGACCACTTTAAAGAATCTTGTAGGGGGTGGATGGCTCTTAAATTGGTGTTAGCAATAAGGCAATTGGATGAAGAGATTGAAGAATGAAGTGCAATGTTGGGATGGTAGAGGTCCCCCTAAGGAGACACTCAGCAAGGCTAGAGATGAGGTGATGCAAGGAAGTTGAGGTCCCCCTAAGTAGATGCTTGTCGACCCTGGAGGTGACGCAATGCAAGGTAGTTCAAGGAGCATGAGATAACAAGCCAGAGCCCGTGTGCTCTTTAGATTTTTTGTTGCCATTTTTTGTTTAGTATTTTTACTATAACTATGCCATTAAAAATGTAATGATCATGGTTTAGGATGGTGATGGTTATAAACCTTTAAATTTTATTATTGATAATATTTTGCAAACTCTATAATTACTAAGGAAATGGTGGTGAAGGGTTAGGGTAATAGTTTTCAAATATGGTTTTGAAATGTTTTTAGCATATAAGGGTGGTTTGGCAGTTGTAATTAGGGTTATTGTGGGATGTTAGAATATTTACTTTTATGTAAAGATACTTTAATTTTATTTATAAAATTATCAATTTGTTACCAAGAAAATCTAGTCGATTGTATGTCACTGATATACTAATTAATTGAAACTATTTATAACTTTATACTTTATCAAAATTTTATGAAATATTATTCATAGATGCCTGCATAATGGGCATTAAAGGACTTTCATTCTTTGTTCTTTCAGTAAATATGAAGAAGCTTGATCTTGAAAGAGTCATTTTTTATGAATATTGTTGAATGTTGCCTACGCAGATGGCTTCAGAAGCAATTCATTTTAGTTTTATTGATGATCGTTATGGTTTCTTTCATCTTCATGATGGTTAGTGGGGAAAATGTATTCCATCCATGAGCCTGTGAGGAAGAATGAAATATTAAAGTGATGCCTTGTTGTGACCTCAAATTTTATTTTATGGGACCTATTTTTGTTGGAAATAATGGAATGGTTTGTACTAAGAGGAGAGGAATGAATCAGTACCCTTGAAACTTTTTTTGACAATTAACATTTATCCTTTAGTAATCAATTTCTTATATTATCGACCATCTCTATTATTTTATCTCTATGAATGTAACATCAATTTATAAACTTAATTGCATGTAAACATTCATAAAATGTATTGACACATGACACAAGATTTGGTAATGCAGAAAACCCCTATTAGAAGGTAAAAAATACGGTGGGGATGAAACCCACAAAAAATTCACTATCTGTAGAATGGAAGAGGTCATTTAAGGCTTACAAGTTTGATCACTTATGATGATCTTACCCTATTAGGAGTAACATATAGAGACTGCTTAAGGTCTACTCTGTTAAGAGCTTTAGCAACATTGTTTAGTGTGCACTCGGTTAAGAGGTTTACAAAAGGATTGTTAAATCCACCTTCTCAAAGGATTTATTCTATTTGCTACACTTGTTAAAATGTAGTCAAAAATATTAATTGACCTAAGTATATGGAATCTAGAATTGCTGAATTCAAATCCATTAAATTTCACAAGTATATTTATCACCTATAGTGATTGATCAATACCTCTGTTCTACTCGGTAGCCTTGAATCTGGTTGTTGATAACCTATTTCATATTTTGTTGTCCTTCTGCATAAAACTATTTGTCTGATCCATAGATGTTCTCCTCATCTACAATCATCATCATATCATCTTGTTTTGATTGATTTCACATCTATTTATACATTGAATTGATCTAATTTAGTTTCATGCTTTACAAAGATAACTTTGATCAAAGGTTTACAACTTGACCTTGATCTCCTAGTTTGCATGTTTATAATCAGTTAGAATGATTAAAACAATTACAATTATATTTCTTGTCCCTCAAGAAATGGTTTTAAAGATGTGATTTAAAGCTAAATATAAAACTTAGTTGTTTTATCTAACGTGTAAGTCAGATCCACATTTCTCAGAATATAACTTCCTCTTGGTAGACTGGTGCTTGGGTTTCTCGTAGTCTGCCTTTCAGTATTCACTGTAAACTTATTCCAGGTTCCTCTATTTTCTTCTTTGTCAATTTACATACTTATCTATATGTCAGTTTCCAATGTGAACTTTTCTTTTGGTTTACATTGTACCATGTCTTTTGGTGAAGACTAGTTTCAGTGACCTTTGTAAAACTATTATGTCGGGTTGCACTTCAAACTATGTTTTAGTGAGCATTGTACCGATGGTTCTAAACTTGTTTCCTTTGCATACTAATATAAAAATATGTCATCAATCTCCCCCTTTAACATTAGTATCAAAAACTAATATGTGCAAAACTCAAATGTCTAGTATATATACCATGTGTTCTCCTTGTCAATATTACTCCCCCTATGTGCATGTCTGTATACTATATGTACATGTATCTATACATTTTCCTTTATACTATTTCACCTTTTTCATTTTTTCCCCCTATTACCTTATCAATTCCCTTTCTCTCTTTGTCACATATTATTTCCCCCTTTTTGATAATAAGGACAAAGGCGTAATATCATATTTATAGTTTGTCAAAGATATGGGAATGGGAGTTATGCATGTCTTCCATCATTTTCTCCCACTTCTCCTTAAGGTGTTCAAGGTTCATGATCTCCAATGTGAAACTTGCATGCATATCATATATGCTTTCTATCACAGACATTTCTAGGGTGGCAATCAATTATCTTTCCAATGTCATATGTTGTTGCAGTAATGTAATATTCGGTAGGAGCAGATCTTGAAGCTCGGTTACCTCATCTCTGAACTTTTTTTCTACTTCTAAAATCTCAAGTCTCAACCTTTTATTTTCCATAATATTTTCCTATTGCAGCTTGATTGCATTGTCAATGGTTGTAAGACTCTGTGCACTAGCATTTAGATCTGCATCTATTTGTGCAATCTTCTCACTATTCTCCTTGGTGAATTGCTCTAAAATGCATAAATTTTGAGCCAAGGCTATAGCTTCTGAAATGATTGGTTCTAATTCAGTGACTAGTTCAGACATCTTTACCTTGTTCTTGACCACTTCTTGGTTGATTTTCTCTGTCAATCTGTATTGATTTTTTTCTCTTCTCATTCTTCTATTCCCTTTTCTGCATCCACATTTTGTGATGTGATGGCTTTGGTAAGAATGACTGATTATTCAAGTATGGGAGCATTTTGATCAATTTTCAGCATCAGGTACAATATATAGAATTATTTCCTTGGTTGTCTCTAGTACCTATGTGTCTTTTATTTCCTTTTTAATCTTATCCTGGATAGATTTTCTTTTACAAAGTTTAGTATACTTTGTAAGCACCTTTGGATCCAATGTCCTCAAATCATAGGCAGGTATTTCAATAATCTCATCTAATGTAACTGGATTCTTATTCTTTTTCTTCTTCTTCTTTGAAAGAGTTGTGGAGGGACCTGTATGAAGTACCATAGCAAGTTATTTTTCTTGGTCTGATGTGCGCTTGGTGAAGGATTTGGATTATGTGTACCTTTATCCTATTGCTCGGTGTCTAGTTGTTAGTTTGGAGTGGATGTCTCCACATCAACCTTAGCTTTATCTACAGCATCTCCTTCAGTATCCTTAGGAGTGGAATCACCTTTTTCTCCTTCACCTTTTTCTTTCTTCTCTCCATCTATTTCTTTCAGTTCTCCATCTGTTACATTTTGTTCATTTGTATCTTTCTGCTCTCCTTCACCCTTATCCTTGAGTATGCTTGCATCAGGCTCGGGTGACTTCTCCTTTTCTAAGATGATATTGATACCTTGTATCAATAGTGTCATTTGGCCTGGTATGTTAACCTATGCAACATCCTCGATTGTGTCCTATTCCTTGGGTTGGTCGGAGGTAGAAGTGATATCCTCATCTTCCTTTACCTCATTGGCAGGATCTTTGGTGATATCTATTGTTGTCACATCTTGGACTGTTCCATATGTTGTGTCCTTTAATGACTCCAAGATCTGAGGTATGTCATCCATTTCTTTACTATCTTCTATGTTCAATTCAACTGAATTGACATCCTCTACATCATTTATAAGAATGTGCTATGGGTTCAATGTAGCCTAGTTTTCTTCATTATGAGGCTTGTCGGTGAGTGCTAATACTCTCTCGGGGCTTGTAATCTTTTTAGGTATATCAAGTATTTTCCTCCAAGAATCCTCACTTTCCTTGTTAATCTTATTTATGTTCCCATGTAGCACTCTGTAAGCTCTCAATTTTTCTGAGAACTTCTTTGAATTTAACTTCATCATTTCATCAATCTCTTCCATCTTAGACTCAGGTGGCATAACAGAAACTAGGGCTCTTTCCCTTATCTCCTTTTTAGATTTTAGCACATATGTCCACCTTGATGAAAGTCTATTTAGAATTTGTTGTGGCATCATTTTGTCAAACTGTATAGGTATATATTTGAATATACACATTGTTTCAATGATTGTTACCTCTATCTTATTATGATCCTCTTTATTCAATTTTATCCATTGTCTAACCTTAGGCTCAGATATTGAACCTATCTTGATGATTGAGGTGCAAATCTCATCAAGTTTTGTAGGAATTTTGTTCTTTACAGGTTTTATTTTCTCACTCTCATCTTTCTTAGTATCGTCCTTATCTTCTTTGCTTCACATAAGTCTCCTTCTCCTCTTAGGTTTTGATTTTTTCCATGTTTGAGTCTTCCTCTTGTAATTCCTCACTTTTCCTTTCTTAACCAGTGATGAAATTGCATCTTTAGTTGTCTGAATCCTTGTCTAAGATGCAACAATAGTTCTTGGCTTCTTCAGGGGTGGTGCATCAGAATCTGTTGATTCAGAGTCACTCACTTGTTCAGTTTAACCAACGGGTGATTGTCCCTCAATTTCTTCTTATTGTTTTGTTTCTTCTTCATTAACTGACAACTTTTTCTCAAGTGTTTTGACCATTTTGGTCTTCTTCCTATTGATCTTCTTTACAACTATGCCAGTCTTTATTCTTTCCTTAGCCTCTTCATAGGTTCCAAACCTTGGTAATGATTTGTCTAATGGTTCATTTAACAATGCTTCAATAGCATTGGTGGCTTAATCTATGTTGGTCTCATAGTAAAGTGGACCTAACCATGATGTCCTTGGTTAAAATAGTTTGATCAAGGTGGTATCCATGTCCACCATAAAACAAATATATGTCTTATATTTTTCTACCAATTATTTTGGTATCCTCATTCTTTTCTGCATTCTATCCATATGAAATACAATGAAATATTCATCCATAACTAATATAAAGTTGTCACCTAATGACTTAATGAATTCATTGATCTGAATCATCATTGGTCGGGTAGTGTCCTGGTTGACATTACCGATGGATGGAAATAAGTCTTGGAAGTAGAAAAATATGCACATTAAGAGTGAACCAAACTTACATGAGTTAGACTTTGCAGACCTAATTTTCCTCATGTTCTCCTCTAACTACTTCATTAGAATCTCAGATAGATCCAACTGTAATCCCTTCTTTACAATCTTGTGTGCAGTATCTAATGCTCCGGATGCAATACTATTCATCCTTATGGCTTGAGATATCTTTTAGCCCTGCACACAAATACCAAATTTCATTTCTGGATCCTTGATGGAATTTACCTTCAATCCTCTACCTTCCCATTTTGCACCTGTCATCTTCTCAATCTTAGGATGAGAAGGGTGTTTTAGTGCCCTGGCCTTGTCAGTTATAGGATAACTGATCACTATGTGTATCACATCTCTGGTGATGTATTTTGTCTCATTCGGCCACATCTTTCGTTCATACACTCTGTTCAGAACTAGCATGATCCATTCATTTTTAAACTCCTTCGAGAACAATAGGGCATTTGTCATCCCTTTGACCTCTATGTGTTTATGTTCCTCCTTGATGGTTTTGCCTATGAAAAGCTTCTTATAAGCTTTCTCGACCTCAAGATCTCCTATCTCGGTGATCTTGCAATGTATGTATGCCCTAACATCCTTAATGAGAAAAACCCTAGGTGGAATGTCAGTGAACACACCCACATCATTGGGTTGTGAGGAAACCTTTGGATAGAACTTGTAATGTGGCTCCTCACAAGTGGTGTTCTTGATCAGGTTAACCTTATTTTATTTTGCATTCTTGATCTTTGTTACACATGATGTGGTTTCCATGGTTTCTAAAAATTAGGGCTTTTCTTTAAAACAAATAGTGAGATTGGTGATGTTACTTACATAACCTTTTATATGTTGTGAATCTATTTGAATGTTGTGAATCTTCTAGTTAAATGCTTCTGCAATATGGTCGCTCGGTGCTCTACTTCTTTGCTCTAAATTGCTGGTGAATGAAATGAAGTCTTCATCATCCTTTTATAGAAGGTTCCCTAAGTGGCACATTTAATGCATTACCCACTTGTCAGGTGTCAAAGAAGGAGTTTCTCGATGACACACTAACTTCATTCTTGGTGAGAACATAATGCTCAGGATAGGTGCCAACTCATTTTAATTTTCACTTTTTTACTGACGGATCTTGGTATATGGCGAAGACAATATTGTCTTTTCACATGATTACTGACGAGGCTTGGTTTACACTAGAAACTTAGCTTTTATATGTTTAACCGACAATGCTTGGTAAGTATTGACAACTTAGATTTGTAGGTACAATGATGATTTTTGATATGCATTGAATGACATGATTGAGTTCACAAATTCATAACAAGTAATACCATAGTGTATCTATATTCATGCTAGTTTAGTATTTCATCAATGTATAATGGAACCGATGTAAAGTATAACTTGGTAATATGTAGTTCCATACTTACTTGTTCTGCTTAGGTGGGGGTGGTGATGTCACCAGATCCATTGGATAAGGTGTCACCAATTGTATTGCTCAGTCCAGCATCATCAGTGTTTGTATATTTCATCCACATTTTGTTTCTCATTCTTCTAATATCTTGAATGGTGTTTCCATTGAGAAAAGTGCTTGTCTCTATCACTCAGTCTCTACAGTCCTTGATTAGATGACCAACTCTATGATAGTGTAAGCATGTCATTCTAGGGTTAGTCTAGCTTCTATACTTTCTTGTCTATTTACTCATGTAGTTTGCAGCTATGTGACCAAATCTACCACATGTATAGTTTTCCCATGTATTGTAACCCCAAACATATGAGTTACCAAATCTTTTTGGTTGATAATCATTTTCTTGTTCTTTTGGCTTCCATGCTTTCTTTTTATTCTTCCTGCATTCAAGAGATGTGTGCCCATGCATTTTGCAAGAAGGACAATAATTTTCCATCTAGGTTTCCTTCTTTAGTTGTATCACCTTAGATTTACATTCATATGCTTTATGTCCTCTCTTGTTATAGCTATAACAATTTCCTACGAATGTAGATGTGGATTTAGGAATACCTTTCATTTTGCTCTTGCAAATATTTGATGTGTGGCCCAGTTTTCCATAGTGATTGCATGACTACTTCCTTAGTCTTGGATTTGTGTATAAATCTTTGTGATCAGCTTGGTATGGTGGTTCTCCATGCTCGGTATACCCTAGTGTGGTATTTTTGTTGACTCTTCTTGGTCCATCCAGAAAATCATCCATCCTTTTTGTACTTTCTTCAACTCTCTTAATCATATCATTGTGTTGTTTCTGAATTCTTACTTCATGCTTTAGTTTTTCATTTTCTTCTCTTAGCTCACTAATAGCTTCTATATTTTCAATGAGTTCTATGTTCATTTGGTTTTCCTCCTAACTCATAAGAATAATTTGATTGGTGATCTCATGATGATGTTTAGTAATTCTTTGTATTTGTAGCTTTTCAGTGATCTTCCTCTTTTCATTAATAGCTAATGTTATTTCTTTCTTATCTTTTCTAGCATTGTTCATGAAATCAATCATCCTTACCATCTATATCTCTTGACTGATTTGCAGTATCTTTACTTTCTCTATCAGATGTTGATTTCTTTTATTTAGACTTGTGATGCTTCCTTCAGATGTGTCTGATGCTTTGCTAGATGTAGATCCAGATGACTCAAACAAATCAGGTATCTCTTATTCATGATAGTCTATTTCATTATAGAAAGATGCCATAACCTTTCTTTCATCTAGTATTTCTATCTTCTTGATTCTTGTTGTTGTGTATTTCTCGTCGAAGATCTGTATCTCTAGCTTCTAATTCTCAATACTCTTGTCTAGCTTATACATTTCCATTGTATGATATTTTCTCTCAAGTATTTAAAATTTTCCATATAAGAGATCTAGCTCTGATACCAATTGTTGGGAATAATGGAATGGTGTGTCCTGGGAGGGGAGGGGTGAATCAGTGCCCTTAAAAAAATAATTGACAATTAACCATTATCCTTTAGTAATCAATTTCTTGTATTACCGACCATCTATATTATTCTATCTTTATGCATGTAATATCAATTCATAAACTTAATTGCATGTAAACATTTATGAAATGTATTGACATGTGACACAATATTTGGTAGCACATAAAACCCCTTTTAGAAGGTAAAAATTGCGGTGGGGATGAAACCCACAAAAACTTCACTATCTGTAGAATGGAAGGGGCCAGTTAAGGCTTACAAGTTTGATAAATTTTGATGATCTTACCCTATTAGGAGTAACATATAGAGACTAGTTAAGGTCACTCTGTCAAGAGCTTTAGCAACACTGTTTAGTGTACACTCGGTTAAGAGGTTTACAAAAGGATTGTTAAATTCACCTTATCAAAGGATTTCTTCTATTTGCTACACTTGTTAGAATGTAGTCAAAAATATTCATTGACCTGAGTATATGCAATCTAAAATTTCTTAATACATATCCATTAAAGTTCACAAGTATATTTATCACCTATAGTGATTTATCAATACCTCTATTCTGCTCGGTAGCCTTGAATCTAGTTCTTGATAACCTATTTCATCTTTTTTTGTCCTTCTACATAAAACTCTTAGTCTGATCAATAGATGTGCTCCTCAGCTACAATCATCATCATATCATCTTGGTTTGATTGATTTCACATCTATTTATACATTGAATTGACCTATTTTAGTTTCACACTTTACAAAGATAACTCTATGATCAAAGGTTTACAACTTGACCTTGATCTCCTAGTTTGCATGTTTAAAATCAGTTAGAATGATTAAAACAATTAAAATTATATTTCTTGTCCCTCAAGAAATGGTTTTAAAGATGTTATTTAAAGTGAAATATAAAGTTTATTTTTTTATCTGATGTGTAAGTCAGATCCACATTTCTCAGAATATAACTGCCTCTCGGTAGACTAGTGCTTGGGTTGGTCTTTAGTCTTCCTTTTGGTATTCACTATAAAATTCTATTGAGTTCCTTTGTTGTCTTCTTTCTTAGTTTATACAGTTATCTGTCTATTGGTTTCCTTTGTGATCTTGTATTTTGGTTTACATTGTACCCTATCTTTAGGTGAAGACTAGTTTCGGTGACCTCTGCAAAACTATTGTGTCAGGTTGCACTTCAAAATTTTATTTTAGTGAGAATTGTACCAATGGTTCAAAAAAAATTTCCTTTGCATACTAATGGAAAAATATGTCATCAATTTTTGGCCCACAGGAAAGTGGGGATGTCATGTGTGGTATGCATTTGATGGGTTAATAAAATGGTATGGTTGTATATCACAGTTTTGTAGGTTTAAACTGTAGTTAAGGTGGATGGGTTGTGAGGATGTGATGAAGAAAATTTAACTCGTGATGAGTTATTCATAGCCTCATAATATTTTTGAAGACATTTCTTTAAGCTCACGGTTGTACAAGGTGGTAACACGGGTCCGGGGAAATGTTGAAAGGAGTGTGTACAATTCAGACCATGTTGAGTGTTATATGGTCGAATATAATTAAGATATTAGGATTAAGCAATATTGAGTATTACAGAACTTTAAACATGATCTTAATAAATTCCAACTTAACCAGATAAATACTCAAATGAAAAGAACACAAACATAAAACACATAACTCATAACACCATGAAGTATTATTGAGGAAACCCTGGCCAATAGAAAACCCCAATGAGGATGGTACCCACAAATATGCACTAAAAGTATTATGTCCATGTTAGGAGACCTAAACATGTTAGGAGATAAATATTACATTAGCACATTTCCTCATTAGAGGAATACAAAATCATGTTAAAGGTATACGGAGATCATTGCTCATACAATCAGAAATACGATTCTGTTACAATGCTCTATAAAGAATGAACAATACAAGCATCTACTATTCTTAGGTAGTTCCATTTGTATCTCACATCACCATCTGTCTAATTCTAACATATTCATTCATCTATTCACATCACATCCATACAATCTCATCCATACATATTCTCACACATACTGATACTTTGCTTCTCAAAAGCTCTTCATATGTATATCTTATTACATTACCCTGTCAGCTTCCAATTAAATCATAAAATAGAGTTAATATCTATAAAAAAAAGTAATTACCAAGTTGGTAACCATACACTATCAAAACATAGGTAATCCACAATTTGAATCCAAAATAGCATGTTTGGACTTTGGATTATACTCCCTCAATCATCGCGACTGTTCATCTGCCCTGTATCACTGTTACTCTATCTTTGCATGTCATCAACTATCTATATATTACTATGATCAATACCAAAATACAAGTCACCTTAACAAAAGTTCATGCATATCCCAAAATAGCTTCTCCTAACCTTGCATGTCCCCATTCATCATATATTCTCTTCGCTGACCAAAATCATACTACTATACTCTGTAATTTTTCTTTTTGTACTTAGTCATTTTGTAATACTTAACTCAAAAAATATGTTTTACTCTAAGAGACAATCCATACCAGATGTGTTTCCATAAATAAAAACCTCAAGTGTTCCATAACACTCCTAAATGAACCACTTGCCAACAATCTCTCCCTTTGGCATTGATGGCAACACTTAGTGAAAAATGAATAAGTGTCAATACCAATAAGATATACATTGTCCTTATTTATATCCTCTACATATTTTATTCTCCTCTATTTCTTCTTTGTATATTTTTCATATCTTCTCTTCTCCCCCTTTGACGTCAATGGAAAAGGTATACAAAAATGTATAATACATAACAAAATTATGTCATAACTTACCAAAAAGTTTATACCATCTTTAACACATCTTGGAAGGATATCTCCAAGATCTTCACTTCCTCTAACTAAGTCTTCACCAGTATCTGACTCACATGAATCAACAGATTCAATAAAAATGAAGATGTCTCTACTACCTTTAGCTCAGTAGGCATATTTTTTGTGAGGGCATGCGTTGTCTTCTCCATGTCAGAAAGATGTGTCTCAAGAATTGATAACTTATGATTTATTAAACTCTTTAGCATACCAAGTCTTCCCACAACTCCCCCTTTCTTTGTATCCAAAACACTTATTTTGTCCACTATCCTAGAAACTTCTCTATCTAACTCCAATATAGAGTGTGAAGAGGTCTCAAAACTATCCATCATCTTGTCCAAAGTTGGTATGTCCTTTGTTATTATTTCCTCAATTTTTTTCATGTCTGACAGGATTTATACAATAACTATATTATAACTTCCTTCACTACGATAAACAAATCTTTTCCTCAGATATGGTTATGCTCAATATGCCCAAGTCCTATGAGATAGACTTGCATATTTCCTCAAAATTCTTCATGAGGTACTTCTTCTTTGCTTTCTTTTCAGGGATCTTCTTCAAGGACTCATAGTGAATGTCAAAGTCATCCAATACTTTTTTCAATTTCTCTGCATTGTCCTTTGATTGGAAAGAAAAAGGTATAGGTAGGAGTTTGTTGACAGCATCAACTGCTCTTTCCATTACCCTTGTCTTCTTCTCACCTTTATGCTCAGATCTCTCTTTCACTTTAGAAAATATGATGAAGGATAGCTTCATCAACTCATCTTCATCCATACTCTCAACATCAGTGTTCAAAGTCTTATCACCACTTGCCAACAATAAAGATGAAAAAACAAATGCATGATTTTCCTATTTATCTTCAACTTTAATCATTGTTTCCTTCACTACTTCAACTTCACTCACTTTCTATTCTTCTTTCTCTTCCATTTCTGGAACAATGATTCCTTCTATGTTGGTATCCTTCTCAAAAGTATCACTATCATCCTATAAAGTGTCCAAAGACACAGGCACACCAGAAACAAAGAAATTTGGTTGCTTCACAGTACTCACAAACTCACTAGTGTCTTTGCCCATTGGTTTATCAAGACTTATTTCTGCCATCCTTGATGACTCACCTCTTTCAATAGTTTTAGGCATAGTAGCCTTTGGTGGTGAGAAATTATCAAGTTTAGTATCCATCAAAATTTTATCCACAGCCTTCTATATTTACTCAATCACTTCATCGTGCCTTTTATCCATTATCTTTACCAATCTTGACTTAGTTCTCAGCAAAGGTTTAAAATATATTAATATATTTTCCATTTCTTTGATTGAAACAATAGGTAACATATTTTCAACTACTTATACTCTGATTTCTTCATCTTCTATCTATGCTAATTGTTTCATTATTTCCAATTTCTCATAAATTTCTTGAGGTATACTACCTTCAACTTCTAAAAAGTTCTTCTTAAAAAAAAAATGATTTATTACCATGCATTCAATCAAAATTTTATCAGATGTATCATACCTCTCATAGTATCTGATCATTGAAATAAGCTTTCCCTTATCAACTATCCTCTTCTCTAATATTTTCATGTCAGGTTTCCAGATTTGTTTCACATCAGTGCTCTTCTCTTCTACTTTCTTTTCTTCTCCTTTCTTCTCTTCTCCCTTCTCTTCAATTTCTATCCTTTGTCTCTTAGGTGGAGAGTCCTATTTAGTGGACCTGGTGTTCCTTCTTGGAAATTCCATAATTTTCTCTTTCTGTGATGTTCTCTTTGGTGGTGTAGGTGTAGTCTCAGATATATCAATCATAGTAGAAGGTGGACTGATAACCTTCTCAACTTTTGGAGGTGGAAGGGCTGCAAGAGCAGTGCTCTCCAACCCAGAATCTCTTTTTGTCATCTTCCTTCTTACCTCTTTCATCTCCTCTTTTGTTATAACAGCCTTGGCTGCTAGATCATCTACCAATTTTTCTAATTTCCTCTTCCTTACACCTCTATTATTTTCTTCCCTTATCTTTGCTAAACTTTCTTCATAGGTACCCTATCTTTCTTTGGATGGATCAATTTATGAGCATATAATGTGTTCAAATTGCATAGATAAGATCTCAGAACTCACTTCATATCCCATAGGATAACACCACTTCTTCCTACGTTGCACTTCCTCAAAGAAAACACAATAAATTTCAACCATAAAATAGATTAAATATTTGTACTTCTCTACCAATGCCTCAGGAATCCTCGCTCTTTCCCTCATATGTCTTTGCAAGATTTTGATCATCGCAAATAACTCACCATCAACCCATGTGCTATTCTACCTTTTGTAGCTCTGTGTGATCTAAATTCTAGTGGGTTCAATTTCCTTCCAAGCTCTAGGGTGTATACAAGGGAATTTATACACAATATGAATATACATGTGTATTAATAGAGACCCAAACTTGAATGTCTTTGACTTACCCTTCTTGATTTGCCTCACATTTTCCAAGAACTATTGTGCAAGTACTTTGCAAAGGTTATACTTAACATTTTCCTTAACCATTTTATACTCCAGAAAAATCACTCCTCTTGATACTAAGTTAGGTCAATTGTTGTAATGAAGTTTATAACCTAAAATCATTGAAATCAATCTAACATCTTGCTGAAATATATCATTAACTATCATCGTGACTACATTAGGGTTTCCACCATTTTCTTTGTGTTCTTCTCTGCAATAGGGATAACACCAGAGTTATCCAAACCTATTATACCATTAATTAATTCACTACAAATCTTCACATGCTAATCTCCAAGCCAAATGAACCGATCGTAAACTCTTCTCAGAATGATCTTAATCCATTCCTCTTCATCGAATTCATAAAGTTTGGTCATCTTCATGATACTAAGGTTCTCAATATGTGTGAACTCATCTTTCATATAATTTCCATCTACTCCAATCATGTCTTTCATCTCTTTATAGATCTCATAGTCTCCCAGACACTCATACTTATAATAAATATAAGCCCTAATGTCTTTGACATATAGAACATCGTAGGGTGTTTGCAAAAATGCACCTTCAGGATCATCCTTAGTTGATTTGTATGGGTTTTTCATAAAATTATATCTAGGTCTTTCAATGACATCAAAAATTAATGGAGTATCCATAACCAAAGCTTTGAAAAATATCTAAATACCTTTCATCAACTCATTTGTGAATTTTTTCTTCAATCAAACATACAACACACTTGCTTCTTTTCTTATTTTTCTCTAAAATATGTTCTCCTTAGGATTTGTTCTTCAAATGATGTATAAACAAGTTCTTATGATGGACCTTATACTTCACTATGTAAAGAAATGACACAATTCCCAATAAACTCATCTCTACACATAATCCATTCGATTAGCAATCTAGCGATCACAACATAAATATTTGTATAACCATGCGATCACAGATATATGATCCACAACATCTCTGCATACTCTCCCTAAGCTCACAAGATCTTACCATGCATAATTGGGGGCTGGATAGATTTCTAATTTTTTCTTCCAATGCTCCCCCTAAGGCCATGCTTGGCCATCTAGGTTGATGTAACAATGTTAGCATTAGGTGAAGGCTCAGTAGCATCTATTGAATTTCCCTAAACCAATAGCTCACTTGTTTCTTTTTACCTTCCATACCTTACCACTATTTTCATCTTCTAGTTTTGTGAAATGACTCTTGAATTCATCCATATATTTTTCAAGACTCTTACCAGTATCACAAATTTTCTTCTTTATAACCATAGGAGGTGGTCCTCTTCTATAATCAGTTCCATTATATCTGCAAAACTTTGCAATGTGTTCTGGATTGTTACATTTGTAGCATGTAGGAGGTGTTCTATTCTGATTAACCTGCAACTTACAATACTTTTCAATGTTCCCAAAGTTATTGCATTTGTAACATGTTATCTTAGTTGTTGTTTCTTCCCTAATGTAATCTTGTTTGATTATTGATTGATCAGGTTTCCATTATTCTTCTTTCTTGTGTCCATATGCATGACAATTATTGCAATATCCATCAAAATATTTGTAAGGAATTTTACTTCTACAGTCTCTTTTCATGTGTCCAATATTGTTGCATCCATAACATCTTCCTCTAAAGGGTCTAATATGATCTTTAGGTTCTTCAAGAGTAGGTCTTTTTGCGTCAATATTTACTTTGATTTTTCTTCCTGAGTCTTTGAACATTTAGCTTCACTGAAACCAACTCCAATCATGTCTCCTTTAGGTTTCTGTCTGTCTCTTTGTTCATCAATCAAGTCACTACTAATGTGAAGTTTCTCAATATATTTCTTAGCCTCAATAAGTTCTCCTTTTATGATTTGATTATATTTCTATAATTTAAGATACTTGTTCTTGTAGTGATCAAGTTCAGTCTTCATTTGTCCCATCTAAATATTAGCATCTTTTAAGGTTTCTTAAATTTTTTTCTAGCATCCTTTTCCTATTAAATCTCATTTTCCATCTCAAGGGAGGTAGTTTCATGATTAAGATTCAAATTATATTTCTCTTGTTCAAGTTGTTTTATCTGATTTGAAGTATCATTGTCTGAATCCTCTTTTATCTTATCCATAAGATCTTGTCTTTATTTTATGGAACATTCAAGTTATTCTTTTAGTTTCTTGATAAATCCCTCTGCTCTTCTCAATTTGAATTTTAAGTCAACATTCTTTTCTTTAGCCTTATCAAGCTCTTAAAGTGTTGCTTCAAATTTTTCATCCAAACTTTTAGAATCCATCTTGATCTCCCTTAAGCTGCTAAGATTTCTCTCCAAGGGCCAAAACCTCTGATCCCAATTGTTATGATTAAGTAATACTGAGAGGGGGGTGAATCAGTATTAAAGAACTTTAAACATGAACTTAATAAATTCCAACTTAACCAAATAAATACTCAAATGAAAAGAACATAAAGAAAAAACACATAACTCATAACACCATGAATTTTTGTTGAGGAAACCCTAGCCAAGGGAAAACTCCATTGGGGATGGTACCCACAAATATGCACTAAAAGTGTTGTGTCCCTATTAGAAGACCTATTCCTATTAGGAGATGAATATTACATTAGCACATTTCCTTGTTAGAGGAATACTAAACCATGTTAAAGGTATATTGAGATCACTTCTTATACAATTATAAACATGATTCTATTACATGGCTTTATCAAGAATGAACAATACAAGCATCTGATATGCTTAGGTAGTTCCATTTGTAGTTGACATCACCATCTATCTAATTTTGACATATTCATTCATCTATTCACATCACATCCATACAATCTCATCCATACACATTCTCACACATACTCATACTTTGCTTCTCAAAAGCTCTTCATATATATATCTTATTACATTACCTAGTCAGCTTCCAATTACATCATAAAATAGATTTAATATTTATACAAAAAATAATTACCAAGTTGGAAACCATACACTATCAAAACATAGGTAATCCACAACTTGAATCCAAAATAACATGTTTGGACTTCACATTATATACTCCCTCAATCATTGTGACTATTCATCTGCCATGTATCATTGTTACCCTATCTTCGCATGGCATCAACTATCTATATCTTACTGCGATCAACAACAAAACATAAGCAACCTTAATAGAAGGTCATAAATATCCTAGAATAGATTATTTTAATCCTTCATGTCTCCATTCATCATATATTGTCTTTGCTGACCAAAACTATATTGCTATACTCTGTAATTTTCCATTATGTACTTAGTCATTTTGTAATCCTTAACTCCAAAATTTTGTTTCACTCTAAGCAACCATCCATACCTGATGTGTTTCCATAAATGAAAACCCTCAAGTGTTCCATAACACTCCTAAATTAACCACTTTCCAACATAATCCACTGACCGATTTCCATATGTGCTACCATGTGAGCAGGGATTGTCATGTTATACAATTCAAGACTTTTTGACTATATTTTGGGGCCCATTTTGGGGATTTTAGAGTGACGGCATATGGGTTTCATATCAGAAGTGACATCTAAAGGATGTTGCATTTTCTCTAAAAATAGGGTGCAGATCATAGAATCATTATGACTTGTTGTCATTCCTTTAATGAGATGTTGTGATAACCAAGAATGTCATCTTGAAAAGATTTCACAGCTATGAACTTCAGTATGGAGATTACTTGAATTAGAAATTTGTGACAGTCGATTTGAAACCTAAAGGAGTTTTATTTATAACTAAAAGTGGATGAGATTGTGTGCATTGGCTATAGTTGTTCCCCTTTTTTAGATGTCTTTTCTTGTGTTCATGATGGAGCTAGTGGGAATTTTCACAAGTAGTATTGTATATTGCATGAGGTTGAGACTAGGGAAGGCCCTATTGTAATAATTATATAAGGATCATAGGTTGATTTTGCACTTTCTGGCAGAAGGGATTTCTTAAATTCCAAGCATGGTTGTAGGGACTTCTTAACCTAATTTTCTCTCTATTTGTGCTTATTTCCAAACTATGATAGCTTGTTGGGGTCTATTAGGAGTTTATTCCCTTAAGGCTACTACTTTTTTTCTCCCTTGATGTAGGGATATAGATTGGGGAATGGCTGTACCGCTTGGAGATGTAGACTTCTCTAAGCCCAGTTCTCCTTGGGATCTATTTTCATGGGTCTCTTCTAAGAGGGGAGATGGTGATAATCCTACAAGTTCCCCTTCCCTCCATCCAAATTTGTATCCTTCCCCAATCTTGTATTCAAATTCACCACGGTGTGGTAGGGGCATGGCTCATAGGATACAATGGATGAATTTGGACATCAGGTACACAATTTTTTATATTATGAGGGCATTTTCAATTGCACATAGGTGTTGAAAGGCATAGCAAAGTGAAAAATTTTAGTTAGATGAAGGATGACTAAGAAAATCAAATCTTGAAGAAGGGACATGTGGTGGGATTTGAGAAAGATATATATTTCTCTTCTTCTCCATCAATTCTTATTTCTTCTCTTTTCCTTCTTTTTCCAAATCTTCTAAATTCTACGGAAGCAAGCAAAATATTGTAAAATTGTAAAGTGTCAAGAGTCAAGGTTCAAAATAAGTAGCCAGGAATTTCTAAAGTGTAATATCTCCTATGTCTTGAAACCGAATTTCATGGTTGAGTTATGTCATATACTCATCTCCAATTTGAAGCGTAAAATTTCTTTAATTTGAAATAATAAATGATTATTCATACTTTGCAGACACCATTTCTATCATGTATTCCAATTATTGTTGAATTATATTCCAGGAGTAGTGTAATTATTTTAATAAATGAAATGAGAAATTTATGTCTTTAAATAAATTGTTAAGAATGGTTATGCAAAGTGCATATATTGGTGATCTTATCTTTAGTAGGTGATAACATTCTCTTAAGATCTTCAATACATGTTTGAGATGTTATAGTGAGGAATGCTCTCTATTTGACTTTGTTTCCCTTCTTTTAGCATTGATCAATCTTATAGATGTTTTAGGTTGGTCCAATAAATTCAAAATAGAAATCCCTTTGAGTTTATCTTGAGTAATGGTAGGAGTAATACAAGATATATAGGGCTTATTGGCAAGATTTCATGGATTTACTATTAGGGATAGAAAATGCTCTCTCTACCAATGAACATGAGTGGAAGGATGAGTGTCATATGTGTAGGAATCCTAACACTCCATCGGGATGGGATCTGTTTTATTAATTCTTCAATAATAAAGGCCCTCTCATGTCAAACCCTTGGGACTTGAATTTTGCAAAGTTGAAATTACTTGACGTTTTTGTTGATTTAGATTTCTTAAGAGAATTGGCTTGTAAATACTGCCTGTTGACTAAGGTTATTAGAAGAGAAGACCAAAGAGCCCTAGTGATAATTTATAGTATTTTGACTAGAGCCTTTGGTATCACAAGTTCTACTTGTACTAAGATTGACATTGATAGGGAAAATGGTAATTATGAGGCCCACAAATGGGTTCTAAAAAGAACATTTATAACAAGGTTTATGCCTAGGAGACCTGATAGAAAGTCAATACCAGATCCTGATAATGTGAAATAACTTTTTGAACTAAATGATTTCCAATAGCACTTTGTGTATACTAGTGTTGTGATAAGTTATTTTCATTCTTAGAGTAATTTGCAATCTATGGATGGGATTTTTCATTGAAATCATAACATAAGGGTGTCCATTACCTAAAGTCTTTGAATTATATATTGTGTGTTTTCATGAATTTATGTATTGAGGTTTTATTCAGTATGCAAACTTATTTCATAGGAATATCCTCCATAGCTCATTAAGATCAAAGTGAATAATATTGTCCATGCCTCCTCGAGTTGGTTTTTATTTTCCTAAAAGAAAAAAATTCTAATTATTCCAATGGTTGCAAGAACAGTCAAAGAATGAATTTCCAATGGCTGTATGAACAATCACATAACAGAGTTCCAATGGCTGCAGGAACAATCAACTGGTAAGACTAAAAACTATTTACTGAAAATAAAAGTAACTAACAAAAATGAGTGGAATTCTCACCAAGTGGGGCCCCTTGGACAAGTCTTCCAAAATCTTAATTCACATGAAAAAAATTAAAGTATCATCATATTTATAAATCAAAATTCTAATGGATGCAGGAACAATCACATAAAAGAGTTCCAGTGGCTGCAGGAACATTCAGAACATAATCTCAATGGTTATAGGAGCAGTTAGCTGCTAAAACTAAAACTAATTATTGAACATAAAAGTAACTAAAACATGAGTGGAATTATCACCAAGTGGGACCCCTTGGATGAGTCTTCCCAAATCTTAACTCTGATGCAGAAAACTAAAGTATCATTCAATTCATCAAAGTGTTGTTACAACATGACAGTAATATGATTACTTTAGCATGCACAAGACAATTGTATATCCATAACTAATTTAGAATAACATTCATTTAATCACATGTAAGAGTAATATAGATATATTACATAGAATCTTGATATCAACAACAAAAATTATGGATAGGTTCATGCCCATGGCTAAATACATTTAAGAAAGCACCATGAAAAGTATCAACAACTAGGTGTTAAACCCCATAATAATGATGATAGATATATAAGAAATCCTATAAAAAAATGAGCCATTATTTGGGCTTGTCACTCCCCTCAACCTAATGGATTTTTAGTCCTCCACCAAGTGGAATATGATTCCTTTTTCTTGAAAGCATCCTAAAATCATTGACTATTGTCTGTCCCTCACTTGTCACTTTTGGTTTCCAATAAAATCCATTTTTTGATCCAATCTCTCCCACCTAGATTTCTCTGCTTGTTCATCATAGGAATGATGTTCTGTGTAGGTTGGAATAGGCTACATAATTTTTTTTGACTAAAACATTAAAGGGATCCAATATTGTTCCTTTATTCTCCCTAACTAAACATACTTCAGTGCCTTCCTCATAATGGTTGCATAAAAATTTTGCAAGGAATGGAGTTTGGCTTGCTTCAGGTCATCAGGTAACCCATTCCATCTTTCTACCACATATTCCAATCATGTCCCTCCTATAAATGGAGCCACCTATTCAAATTCCTCAAAGGCTTCTTCTCTCCAACCTAGGATCTATTGTTTGAATTTGGCTTTTTGCATAACATTGTGCCAAGTATAGAAAATGTTTATAGGGTCACCTGATTCTACCCTTAAAGGTAAAGGGGTATGGATCTCCATGTCTCCATGTGCTATGAATTGTTTCCCCCAACTATTTTCATTTTGAATCCAAGGAATTAGTGCCCTTAAATAAATATCTTTGATATACATTAATGAATTCCACTCATGATCATTAGGAACAACATAGTTGTGCAAGAATAATTCATAGAGTAAGTTTTTATTTTATGTTGGGGAAGACTGGTAAGCTTGGAAGAAGTCTTATAGAGTCTCTATAGAAGGTTTTAAACTAGATACTAATCTTGACAATTTAAAAGAAAGACTAAGATCCTTTAGATGCAGTACATATATCCTTGGGAGAGTTCTACATTCTAAAATTTGTGGCACTATGGTCATCACATTGTTTACCTCTATTAATGCAACAATTTCTATATTATTCCCCCTCAATCTCTGAGTCTTTATTTGTAATCACTTCCTGTATCCTATGCTTCCCTTTATTCCATTCTTCTTCCTTATCCTTCATGTCTTTCAATAAATATAGGGCTATTGATGTCCATGAGAAAGTAGTGGGTTGGTGAATACCTACTAGGAATTGCCTTTTTTTTGGTTCTCCGCCTGCCACTTTCTCAGCTACAGCAATGAGCCTTGCTAATCCTAAATTTTCTTGTTCCAGGATTCCTTCAATCGACAACCCCTCTTATTCCTAGGAAAATTCCCTTTCTCAAGATATATGTTCATCCCCCTTCTCAGATTCTTGTGTAGGCACCATTGCCCTATTGTACTGCTTAGATGAGGAGGTAAATTTGGGGCTTCCCTGGGAGGTCTGTTATGGATTATCCTTTCTTATTCACTAGAA
Organism: Thuja plicata; assembly: GCA_018584345.1. Lineage (NCBI taxonomy): Eukaryota > Viridiplantae > Streptophyta > Pinopsida > Cupressales > Cupressaceae > Thuja > Thuja plicata. The sequence continues at coordinate 274,768 of MU223283.1, read as the reverse complement.
GTGGTATGAACAGAGTTTGAGGATTCAATTTCAATGTGCACCCTATGTGTAGTAGATTTTTTCTGTTTACTAGGTTTACACCTAAGCCTATGTCTCCTCCTCTGGGGTGTTTTCACCATAGTTTTTGTTGTCTTAGAATTTTTAGCAAGATTTTTTCTATGCTCAATGGCTACAAGAGGTTCTTCGTCCATATTTTTCCATTTTATAGGGCTAGGGATTTCCTTTAAAAATTCCTATATTTTACCCTTTCCCTTTTCATCCTTAGTCTTTTTAATTTTTCCTTTTTCCCTTGCTACTGCTAACCTAGTGCAAACTATTGATTTAGGGGAAACATCCTCATTAGGGTCGGAAGAGGAACTATTTACATTTTGTGGAAAGACTCAGGTGAACTTGTTTTGTCTATAGAAGGTCTTGTACTAGGAACAATCCTAGAAGTTGAAACCCCAGGGGTGAATTTTGTAAGTTTTTCCTCCCTATTAACTCTACAGGTCAAGGGTTGACCTCTAAGATGCACATTTACTACTCTGAACTCTCTAATTTTCAAAAAGTTATCCCATGACATGTGAGACACATCTTTTAAAGACCTTTCAACAAGAAATTTAATCAAACAGTGATGAGAAATAGAGTTTTGTCTACCTTTTTGTGTCTAATGAGCCATGATTTACAACATGTTATATAGCACATTGGGGATATTCATTCTCCTTCCATGTCGCATGTGGCTCAAAATCTTGAAGTGTAGACTTGACTACCAACGCTCACAGGTAATGTATCATATAATATAAACTACAACATGTGGCCATTTATTTGGTAAAGAAATCCTCCTTATTTCCTGTTTATCTACTTCAAGTAGACGATCCTTAGGTATTATAAAGTTCTCTCTAGATTTTTGGGCATATTTACTTTTAGGGTAGGGTTCTCCTAAAACATGCAACCCTGCAACTTCAACAATCATCTCCTCCATGGTAGTAACCTTCAAACTCTTCACCATTGCCTCACCATTGGTAAATCTCTGAGAAAATTCCATAGCAATTTTGTTACTAAACCCATTCAACTTCAAAAAGTAGTCTAACCAACCACATTTCCTAAATTTTGGCTCAAAGAGTGCATCCTGCAAGATTACTTCATGAGCTATTGGTTCACTTCTCACCGGTGGACCTCCCATGTTTCTAGTCACGCCCTTCAAAACCTCTATGTTCTACAAGTAGTTAGCTGCAAACTCACTTCTTTTATTTATCAATGTCATATATCTTTCTCATAGTCCTGATGCCAATGTCATATAACCTATCTCTTTACCCCCCTTTTAGTGGAATTTATGACAACTTATTAAACAATAAGGAATTCATTAAAGAGGGATTTCAAATTCTAAAATATTAGCACATAGAACACAGGTATGTATAATTACACCTATATGACACATGGTCACACACTCCCCCAAGCTATATTAAAGCATGTGTCCACACATCCCTGGCTACGGGGCAACTAGAATGCACCCACATACGGTGTTACTTTTGTCAAGTCTATTTTAATATTTTATTTACACTAGATTATGGTGGATTCTAGTTGCACCATAGATGGCACCATGTCAGAGCATTAGAATCAAAATTAAAATTATTTAATAAATGCATTTAAGGTAATGAATACACAAAAAGTGTCATGCTCATACCTGGTGTGACATCTGACCTACTATTTGCAAAGCTTGAGTAATCAAGAAGAAAATCAATGGAGGATATCTCAATGTTTCCTAATTAAGTACTTGACATCAAAAGAGAGATCTTTCCTAATCTATTTTATGTAGACTATCTTTTTGATACAAGTATATGAGAAAATTTTTGCAAGTTCAGAAAATGGCTACCATCATTCAACATTTTGAGAAATGTGAACTATATTTTAGAGGCATTAAGGCTATAAATGGTGCTTACTAGTAAAAATATTTACAATAGGTTCATTTTACTTTAATTGAGGAGGTTGAGGATAGAGTTTGTAGAGAATATAAGTGTTTCTAGTAGAGGACATCATGGTCTAATAGAATTAAATTATAGGAAACATACAAAGATCAGAAAATGAAGTGGCGTGATGCTATTTTTTTGTTAAAGGGATATTAGAAGGTTTGTTAGTAGTTAAAGGGATATTAGAATGCTTTAGTTCAACTATAGACATTTCCTTTAGTTTTCAAATTAATCTAATCTCTAAGGCTGCCACTCTGATTACCTTCAATTAGGGTGATATGAGTTGGGCTATGGGTGTAGGTATTGAAGAGGTGGTGTTGGAGTAGAATTGGGAAATCTTGTCAAATGCATTCTCCCATTTTTAGCTTCAATAACTACCCATGGTCAATATTTGCATGACTCTCTTACCTAGATGATTAGCTAAAAGCATTGGATTTGTCACCATAGCTCCTATGTATACCATCCAAGCTATTTAACTTCAGGACAAGACTAGTGGTAACAAACTTTTCTAGGATAGAGATTAATGGTGGTAGAGTCAGATCTTTGTTAATGGCCTGAATCTTGTTGTATTCCTTAAATATAAAAGGAATTCCAAGGTCATAAAAAGGGGGGTTCTGGTTCTATAAATTCTCTTTACCTTGTAACTATGATAGTGTTTAGTATCAGGTTGCTGGAGGTGAATGTAATTATGAGGTAGTGTAATCTCATCAGCAATGTTAATAGGTTTGTGCAATTATAAATTTTAATGTCAGAAAGTTTTATCCAGCTTTGCATACTTTAAATCATATGAATTTAATACATTAAATATGGTTGAGTTTGTCTCTACAATTTTCTTGTGGGTGTGTTATTGTTTCATGGGTCTCTCTCAAGGAGAGAGTTAAATTTTTTTATGCATATAAAAATTATTATTTTTTGTGAAATGGATTGTTGAAGTAGAACTTTATGATAACATGATTTTTCTTGTTAATTTTAAGCATTAATATCTTCAAATCCCAATGCTTAAGTTTCATTTATTCATTGGATCTCTAACATGGCTTTAATTTCACTCTTTAGCCTAAAATTGTTTAAGAAAAATGAAATGAAAATAATCCAAGAGAGATATGTGAAGAATAAATTGTTACCATAAGAAAAACATGAATTAGGAGCAAGCACCCAAAAGCCAATACAAGGAGACAAGAAGATTTTGAAAGGGGAAAAAAAAACCTTGTGATATTATGTGTGTGTGTGAGAGAGAGAGAGAGAGAGAGAGAGAGAGAGAGAGAGAGAGAGAGAGAGAGAGAGAGAGAGAGAGAGGCTCATTTACAATGACTCCAAAGAGTAGAAATGTGAGAGAGGAGCATCTCTTTTATAGAGATGAGGAGAGGAGTTACCAAGTAACTCACCAATCTATGAATGCAAACATACATAATAGGTGTGTGCAAAGTGTCAAGATCATCTGAAGGAGGAATATCTAATTTCCTTATTAAATAAATTACAAAATATAACATATCCTATCACTTGGACAAGAGGACAAAATACATGTAGGGATTCCTTAGAATATCATAATTAAATAAATGTAGGATACCTTGGTTTATCCTCAAATAAATAAATAAATACAACCGATGAGAGATTAAATATTCTAATACCCCCCCTCCCACTCTTAATCTTTACTTGGGGAGTTTACATCAATGGGAATTAAACCTAAATTTTTATAATGAATTTGAACTACATCTTTACAATAGAATTTTATTGTCTTCATTTGGAGCTAAATCCAAATCTTCAAGTAGTCTCCTTTAACCATGGGTACAATTTGTATTTCATATTGCATAGAGCTAAGAGAATTGAATTGTTCCTTTGGAAGGGTCAATGATATATCACCTGAATCAAAGAAGAGAAAAACCACAAGTATATTTCCCATTGTTGGGATCTACCCTTATAAAAATCATTATACCTTTGAAAATAAACTCATAATGTGTAACATGAAATAATTCAACTTTAAGGAAGCTTTTATAACTTTAAACTAAGATTGATGAGGGATAGAAATGAATCCATGAGCAATCATACAAAGTGCAATGAAGCTAACATGATATCATGATAAACCATATGCTCAAAGTCCCAAAATGAACAAGAGAGTTACAATAAACATTAGCAATGCTCTCATAAAAGAAACTTGCTAATGCACAAACGACCACAGACAAGGTCAACTAATGAGAGTTGCATCAACATTACATTAATCACATGGATATAGATAGTCCACTAATGAGTCATCTCACTACAAGTGAATGGGTCATGACTCCATCACCTACATGACTGATGATCTAAGCAATGAAGAATACAATACATTATTGCATTGGTAGAATTTGCATAGAAATATGAGAGAGACAAAGATAAATCAATAGAATATGTGACTCAAACACCAAATCAACCTATGATCTAATTTTCAAAGCATGTCTATATTCATGAACTAGAATCAAAGAACCATTAATGAGATAAGAGATATAAACCAATATAATGAGAAATTTTAACAATTTTAGCTTTGACTCCTCTTCATTGGGATGAATATTAATTGGATCCATCAAACCTAATACCAAGAGATGTTAATCCAAAATTGAAAAGAAACTAATGGCATATAATAATTTGATCTAAGGGTTATGAGTGTTAAAACAACATATTGCCTTGCAAAAATATGAGAAATTCAACAAATTTTAAGAAGGATGTCAAGAACATCATCCTCAAAATAAGGAAAAAAGATCAAGTTGATAAATATCAACTGAAGTAACTGTGTACCAATCACTGGATGGAGGGAAACTCCATGGGCCCCTACAAAATATAAGGTAACTAAGATCCAAATAAATAGAAGACCCTATAAAGTTAACCTTGAAAAATGGGCACCCTATACAATCTTACCGAAATGAAACAATGTGCATATAAAAAGATGGTATGAAAATCATAAAAATGCAACTAAGTTCGTATAAATAGATGATATAAAACCATAATACAATTGATAGCAATTAATGCTAATAAAATAATAATAATGATACCCATCAACGCAATATCGTTAGATGACTCACAATACTTGAACAAACTAAAATAAGTATTATCATAGTTTGCATCAGATAGCATGTATTCTATATAGTAAACATCATTCAAAGAACAAGAACAAGAGATAGATAAAAGGAAATAAATTACTCCCTTTTAAAAGAATTTTAGTTTCATGCTAAGGGGAAGTAACATTAGAATCTGGTGTTGAATCTGAAACATCTAGCGGATTAGAAATGTAATAACAAACTGTAAATGCATGACGAGGTTGATTACCTTTATTATTCTTATGATAAGACTTTTGAGTATTTTGATTATTTAATTATTTAACTTAATTTCATGAATTAATGTAGTCAATATGACAAAACAAAAAAGTGCCTCTCTAACTTAAATAAGATAGATTTCTGTCTTTTTTTTAAATGGTTTAAAATAAACTCCTTTATATTAAAATGATTAAGAATACAATTAATTTAAATATGAAATGTTAATTAAAATGACATATATCAATTCAATAAAACATATGTGTGTAAAAGTAACCCAATTAAAATTTTGAAAATGTTATATAAAATAAACTTTAGTTTTTTAAGAAATCTAAATATAAAATATTAATAAAACTTAATTAAAAAAGGTTTTTAAGTTAGACTTTTTCTTTTTAGAAAAAGATAAAAGACTTACCTAATTTTAAAGAATAATGAAAAGTTGTATTTAAATTAATTGTATTCCTAACATAGTTTGCATCAGATAGCACATATTCTATACAGTAAACATCATTCAAAGAACAAGAACAAAAGATAGATAAAAGGAAATAAATTACTCCTTTTGAAAAGAATTTTAGTTTCATGCTAAGGGGAAGTAACATTAGAATCTGGTGTTGAATCTGAAACATCTAGCGAATTAGAAACGTAATAACAAACTGTAAAAGCATGACGAGGTTGATTACCATTATTATTCTTATGATAAGACTTTTGAGTATTTTGATTATTTAAATTATTTAACTTAATTTCACGAGTAGAACTATAGGCAATAGGTAGTATTTAACTGGTTATTAATAATGAACTTTTTAACAAATCATATGCAAGATATTATTTTATATTTCAAACATATCTATAGTAGTTAAAGTAAAGTTGCAATTTCTTTAACAAAATATTTTTTACAAAATGAATTTTAAGTTATTTCATTGGCTAATGAACTTTTAGCGATATGGACGCTTTTTTCAGAAATTCAGTTGCTAAGCTAATGTTTACGAAAGCATAAATATTTTATTGTTTGAAATCACTACTATGTAAACCCTCCTCAAATTTATAATAAACTATAAGGTGAATTTAAAAAAATTTAATTAATCAAAGCATAAATATTTCATTGTTTGGAATCACTAATATGTAAACCCTCCCACATCATACTATATTTTTAAAATTAAAATATATATATTTTATTTTTTAAATATTTTAAATTAATATAACATTTTTTAATTATTTAATTATATATTTATTTTAAAATCTTCAATTTAAATTGTAAATAAATTATATAATATATATAAAATAATTATAAGATAATTAAGGTTGACCCACTTTTGATTAAAAAAAATTATCTGATAATTAAATTTATTTATTTAGTGATAGTTTAATTATTTTTATTAAGCCAAAACAAATTGTCTTATACTGGAAAAAAATATCTTAACATTTGAACATTATGTCAAATATCTTAATGTTGATATATTCAAGTCATGTAGCATTTCATTAAACCATGTTAAGAAGTTATTTTATGGAATCATTAAAATGGTTATGAGGAGACGTGAGGTTTTTATAACTACCCAAGAATCTCTATAAACAGCTAGAATGGCTGCCACCTTGAGTCATGCATTTGTAATTGCAGCCTTTAATCTAATGGAGTTTATTGTTAAATAGGTTGTTTAATGTGTTCTTAGTGCTGCAAATCGTTATACAATTTGTTTAATGTTATACAGTTTGTTTAATGTGTTCATGAATGTTATATAGTTTGTTTATGTTTTGGCTTTCTACCAGCCCCGATTTGGGATGGTAGAAATGGTCTTATTTGGCATAGTGTTGATTTAGAAATCCCAGTGTGGATTCTTGAATGGACTGAAATTTATAATGATTTCAAGAATCGTTACACATTCTCCCTTTTGGTTGCATGGAGACCGGAGACAATTCTTTGATGGTCATGTTCAAAGGACACCCAAGATAGGGAGATATTTTTAATGAGCATATCTCACTAGTAAAAAAAAAATTGTGGAAACATTGTCAAGAAGATTAAAAAAATGTATTGAAAAAAAGTGAGAGTTTGCAAAGATGGAGTGTTGGATGGTTAGAGGTTTTGACGCTGCCAGAATTTTTTATTTACAAAATGAATTCTTAAGGTTTGAGAAGTGAGAATAGATTGTTGAAGGCATCTAATGCCATGAGAGAATATTGCTGGCTGCCAAAGGTGAAAAGATAGACATGTTGTTTCCTTATGGTGATTAAAGCATTGAGTGAGTTTTTTTTTTTAGACTGTGAATATAAAGGGTTCTAAAATATTTGAATTTAAACGATGATCCAGTATGAGAAGATGTCTTGTTTTCTAGAGTTTTACCTTTCTTTTGGTGGGAGTTGAGAATGGAAAATAGAAAAGTTTTTGACTTAAGTTATCATGAATTTGTTAAATTTCAAATTTCATATATTATGATTGATTGGTAGGTTGTTGATTAATTGGTTGGTGGGTCTGTTCTTGAAGTTTTGTAATCTGATTACAGAGTGAAGGTCAAATTATGTAATTCATCATAAAACATTGAAAGAAAGATGGAAGAGAGTAGTTGCAATTTTTATTTTTTTATGTTGACTATATCAAGGACTTTCGAATAATGAATTATTGGAGGTTAAAAATTGGAATTAACCTAATTAAATGGCTATTTCTACACTCAATACTAATGAATTTATCACAATCAAATTAGTATTATTAATTTCATCAATAAATGTGATGGGGAGGTCACCTTACTCTCTGAGACTCCTACTCTTTTCTAGGAATCTCACCAGGAATCCTATTCAATTTAGGAATCTCTAGGCTCACCCTTGAGCCTCTTAGGGCTACTCTCAGACCCTAACCAGAAGGACTATCCTATTCCCTCTTTCTTAGGTTCCCTACCCATCGAAATGTTTCACTCCTCATCTCATCTTAGTCTCCATGACTGAATCAGATCAGTCATGCACCTTTCTCACTCTATCTCCTTTTCCTACAAGTTCCCTAGCCGGACCATCTAGCTCGCCTAGGACTTGTTTCCAACTCTGACTAGTCTCTCCTCAGTTCCAAACACAAACACAAAACAAGAATAAAAATACATGATGGGTACCTTTTGACAGTCACATCCCATAAGCCTGATCATGAGAGTCAAAAGGTATCCATTAAACAGAAATGAACTCAGAATACTACTCTACTGAAGTTTGTACACAACAGAAAATATACAGAACCCACATAACACTCTTCTTTATTGAAAACTGCAAATTACAATGTAATCTCAAATCTACTGTGCTAGCCTATTCAATCTCTAAGTTCTTCGACAACCCCCTCAATGGTTCCTTTCTCTCTCTTTTTATCCTCGGCCTCTTCTTAGTCTGTAACCATTTTTAGGTTTCCTATCTGCCTGAGGAATCTTAACTGCCTCGACTCTTCGTCTTCCTTCTGTAACTGTCATCACTATCTTTCTCTGCATGGTCGATGATGTGGACGACATTCTCCTCCATGGCATTCTTTTGGCATTTTCTGACTTTTCAACTCTTTCTCCTCCTGACATGTCAGCACGCTTTATCATTTGACTATTTCTGTTGTTTATCGCATAGTCGCGAATGAAAATCACCTGGCATGTCTTGGTCTGCGACTGAGCGATTACCTGCTCGTCGCACTCTCACTATGCATTTACCTGACTTGACTTTTACCTCATGACTGAGTGATGACTCTTTATCACGCACCCGCAATGCATTGTCCCAAGCTATGTTTTATGTTGCGACTGAGCGATGACTCCTTATCGCACACCCGCAATGCATTTTCATTAACTACTCCTTACTCTGCGAGTCGGCGATGCCCATTGGTCGCGCACTCGCGCTGCTTTAACTCGAACTGCCTCTTGCTTTACGACTGAGCTATGAGCTCGTGTCGCGCTATCGCACTATCTGGAGATGAGCTATCTTTTCTTCTACAACTGAGCAATGATCACCCATCACGTACCCGCACTGCCTTTCCATGAGCTGTTATTTACTCTGCGAGTCTGCGACGCACATTAGTCGCACACTCGCAACTCTTTTTGATGAGCTGGACATTCATTGGTGACCCTACAATACAGTCAGTCGCGCACTCACCATACTTCTATCTGAGCTATGTCTTGCTTTACGACCGAGCGATGAGCTCACTATCGCGCTGTCGCGATGTTTTCATCCGAGCTGACCTTTGCCTTGCGACTGAGTGATACACCATAGTCACGCGCTCGCCATGCTTTTACTTTAGCTACCATTTCAATCACAATCTCGTGACGCATAGGGTGTCGCTCACTCGCACACCATGACTCACTGTTTGTCTTCAGCGACTGAGCGATGAGTTCCTTGTCGCGTTGTCGCACTAGTTTTTCACTAACTGTGAATTGACTCACAAGCTTGTGATGACCTCCTCATCGCATTGTCGCACACTATCTTTTATGTTATCCATCTGCAACTGAGCGACTAGTTCCTCGTCGTGCACTCGCTCACTAATAAACTTAACTCATGACTAGCTCGCGAGTGTGCGATGCATGATTTTTCTGCTCTCCACTGGCTCTGCGACTTTGCGACTGAGTGAAGAACTATTCAGGCTTATAAAAAGGACTAAAAACTAACTGTGATCTTCTCCTTTTGATCACTCAACAAAAATTGCTAGGGTTTGGAGCTAAACCCTAGGGTGCTCTGCACCATACTCCCCCCCTCTGAGAAGGAGGAGTTAAGATGAACTAGTCGGAAGCAATGCCAAGCTAATCCCTTGCTTTCTACATTCTTCTTCATCCATCCATGTAGCTTCTGCTTCTGGTAACCCTGACCATTTTATTAGGTATTCTCTGTATACCCTACGCCTAGTTGTTTTCTGAATTCTAGAATCCAGGACTTTCTCTGCCTGCAACTTGGACTTAGGCTTCACCTGTATATCCTGAACATCTTTTCCTATCTCCCTCTGTTGAGTACTTTCAGGTATCACTGGTCCTCTGTATGGAATCAAATCCTGCACATTAAAAAYAGGTGACATTTCTAAATTGTTAGGTAAATCAATTTTATAGGCATTCTGCCCATACTTCTCTAATATCTTGCAGGGACCTATTCTCCTCATTTGCAACTTAGTAGGTATCCCCTTCTGTAATCTAGCTTTGTTCAGATGTACCATGACAAGATCTCCAATCTAAAATTGGACTTCTCTCTTTCCTTCATCTACCTTCTCTTTCAATTTCTGATTTGACTCAATCAGATTCTTCTTCACCTGATCATGTATCTCCTTCATAGACTGTGCAAAGTCATCAGCATGTCCACTT
>MU223283.1:208823-225723 GCA_018584345.1 Thuja plicata | reverse complement strand
TTACAGTAACAGTCCACATAACATACTGAGATATACAGAACGGTCTAATTAAGTTGTTGAGAGATTCTTCCAATTAAGTTGTTGAGCGATTCTATCTTGCTTGATATTCATCTGTGACAAGTTTTTTTGCTTGTAGGTCATTCATTGGCTTGTGGGGTTGAACAAATAACTCAAACATGTGTACATCTACAATTCAACTAATAGTGTATCAATTAGTAGGGAAGAATAAAATATATTTCATGGCATGCAACCTGTTATTTGATTATGTTGAAAATCATAATTTGAGCATCTTCTTTTAAATACACTAAGTTAAGAGCCAATAAGTTAAGAACCTTTCAAACTTCACCTTGCAGTAAATAACTCAAGAAACATGAAGTCAACATGACATAGATAAAAAAATAAATAAGCTATGAAAAACATGTATGCAAAGAATATTTCCAATAGCTTCTGCACTTCCCTCTGCATCCCATGAAAGAATACACACCTCATCTTGTGTAATCATGTCATGGTCTCTAGAACATGGTGAGGTCACAACAAAGTTGTCTTGCTAATTACTTGCATGACCTTGCACCTTGAGTTGCCAATCTGCTCCAACCATTGCCAGGTCCAATGTTGGATCCAGTCCCTGATCAGGTTCAAACTTTTCTCTATTTGGGTGATCTCTCTTGACTCTCACCTGAAGACAAAAGAAAATTAAAGAAACTTGTTTTTTAAAGTATTATTTACATGTTTTTGATTTCATAGGCCTATGAACAGAGACTCACTTGAGTAGCAAGTAGAGTTACATCTCCATCTTCAAATGTAAGAGTTCCCCGAGGTTTGATCAATTTTGGATCCACCAAGCTAGCCGTTAAGCTCAAGTTCACCACTTACTGCAAAGTTTAGTAACATACTGAGATAAACAAAATCGCTCAAAAAATTAATTAGACCATTTCTTGGATAATTTAATTTATGTAATGGTGGGACCCTTATTGTTTTTGTGATGTCTGATTCCTGCTCTTTCTATGAAGGATGATTTTAGTGATGCATGCTTCTTGGTGAAATGGTGTATTTGATACTGGATGAAATGGTCTATTTGATGTATGTAATGTTGAATATAGGATTTATAGAATTGAGTGATATATCAGTGTGAAGTGAACATGGTTTTATTGTGAGATAAGTGTGAAGTCAACATGTATAGAATTCCTCTCTGTTTGATGGAGAAAAAAGCATGATGCACTCTTTGCATAATAATGGTGATGCATGCTCCTATAAATTATGTATGTGATTCCATGCATTCTAATGAACCAATTTCAATATGAATCTGAACCAAGTATGTTGATAATAAATATTGAAGTAACAAGCTTAATGAAGAAGTAACAAGCTTAATGAAGAGAGAGAAGCAGGTGGCCTTTCCCCTACGGATAGGTCAAGAAATAATAGACGATGCTATAAGTTTGTAATTGTCAATTCATGAGTAATATTCATTAGTTAGTGTTAGTCAAATTAGTTAGTGTTAGTTCTAGTAAGTTCATTGGGTTGTTTGTGAGTCTAGTGAGTAGGCTTAGTTAGGAAAAAGAGTGTCTTCTAAAAGAGGTTTGGGGTTTGAATGGGTTCCTTGGGTTGATCAGTGATAAAAATAATATAGAGAGTACAAAGTCTAAGTCTAGTATAATATTCCTATTTGTTAGGAGTTTCCTAATGAGAGGATATGTACTATCATATTATATCATGATTATCTTACTCCTTACTTGGAACCAGGTCTCTAATCAAGATAGTACTTGGCATGAATAAGATATGCTTATGCTAAGCTTAACAACACACAGAACTCTATTATTCTATCACTCTATCTCTATTCATATATAACTATAGAAGGAAAAACAACTTATGCATGCATAAATTAACACAACTACCTAAGCGTTAGAGACTTTTTTCTGAACTTTAATAAAATAAATCGCAGATACTTTTCCCTATATAGATTAGTGAAAAGTTCATAAAAGAAAGCTCTTACTATAGAAGGAAAACGAGGAACCTTATCTTATCTCTATTAGTTATCTGATCCTATACTGATACTAAACTAATCATATCTTTGACTATACTAAACCCATCAATAATATATAAATATATTTTTTTTAACAAAAATTTGTATTGGTCACTTTTTCAACACTCTAATATCAATAGTTTCGATGAGAATGCCATGTATTCGATGTCAATGGTGACGAATGGTGGTTGAGAAAATGAGACATTGTTTATGATGTCTTGACATGACTGCTATGTGTTTGACATTGATTCTGGCCAACTTTGGTCGACAAAGTGACACATTGTGTTTGATGTTTCGATGATACTTCTATATATTTGACGTTAATTGTGACCAAAGGTGGTCGCAATTTCGGTGAGCATTGGCTACTTAGATAAAAGGTTTTATCTGCAATTCTTCCAGCTTCATGGGATTTTTTCAGCAAAGATTGGGTTGATAATTCAACCACTAAGGAGGTTGATATGTCGACACTTACTTTGACGATCGAATAAGCAATGAAAAAATTTCAACAAAAGTTATAGTCGTCTGTGCAACCAATGGGTGTCAAACATTCGACTATTCCTCATCAAAAAATAGGGTAAATTTTACTAGTGTGAATATGTCTACTAATTATTCTTTGGATTGCACATATTCTAGTATCACCTCTTTCTCTTGCACTTGTTCTTTTAAGTAATGATACTTGATAGCAATATGCTTTGTCTTAGCGTGCATGGAAGGGTTCTTTGAAATGTTAATTTCACTTGTATTATCACAATAGATAATTACTGATTCAAGAATTTTCATATTCATACCTTCCAGTAATTGTTTGATCCATGCAATATTAGAGCAATTTTCTGTAGCAACCACATATCCTACTTCTGTAGTAGATTGTGAGATGCATCCTTTCTTCTTACTTATCCATGTGATGAATTTGTCTCCCATAAAAATGCTCCTCATGTTGTGTTCTTTCTGTCATCTAAGTTTCCAGCCCAATCAACATCTATATTGACTTGAAGCTCAAATTTTTCTTCTCTTTTATACCATAAACCATAGTCCTCAGTATTGTTTAGATATCTCAGAATTCTTTTGATAGCAGTCATGTGTGATTCCTTGGGATTAGCAGAGAATCTTGCAACTATTCGAACTACATGTGCTATATTTGGTCTAGTATGAACAACATACATGAGTTTTCCAATCATAGATCTATATAGGGTCTGATTTACCTCGGTTGACTTGTCTTCCTTTGTCATCTTTCATTCAATTTCCATAGGTGTTTCAACTAGTTTGGAATCTTCCATCTTGAATGTCTTCAGGACTTCCTTGATGTATTTGGATTATGTGATGTAGATGCCTGCATCTTGTTGAAGAATATGTAGACCAAGAAAGAATTTGATCAACCCAAACATTGACATCTCAAACACTTTTCTCATTTTGTTAGAAAATGATTTGTATAACATATCATTTCCTCCAAATATGATATCATCAACAAATATTTTAGCAATCAAAATGTTATCATCGGTATCTTCTTTTAAATACTGATTATTTTTTTCACTTGTTCTTGCAAATCCAATACTTATGAGATAAGAGTGAATTCTTTCATACCATTCTCTTGGTGCTTATTTCAATCCATACAAGGCTTTGTGTAGTCAAAAAACCATGTTTCTTTTTTTAGGATCAACAAACCCTTCTAGTTGTTCAATGCATACCTATTCTTCTAGTATTCCATTTAGGAATGCAGATTTGACATCCATTTGGTATAACTTGAATCCTTTGAATGCAGCATAAGAAAGTATAATTCTTACTCCTTCTAGTCTAACAACGAGTGCAAATTTTTTTCCATAGTCAATACCTTCTTCTTGTGCATACCCTTTGCATACTAATCTTGCTTTGTTCCTTGTGACTTCTCCATTCTCATTCAGTTTGTTTTTGAATATCCATTTGGTACCAATGACATTTTTGTCATCTGTTTTAGGTACTAATGTCCATGTCTTTTTCTTTTCTATCTATTCTATCTCTTCATTCATAAAACTAACCCATTCTTCATTTTCAAGTGCAGTATTGACAAATTCAGGCTCAAAATCACAAATCAAAATCTAGTATTTAGTGACTTAGTTCTTGTTCTCATTCCAGCCTTTTTGTCTCCTATGATCTGGTTCTATGGATGGTGTCTTCTAATATACTTGGAAAGTACCTTTTAAGCTCCTTTTTCACCATTTTGATCATCATCTTGACCTTCATTTTGATCTTCATCGCTTAGTATATTATTGTGGGCAATTTCCTGATTTTCATTGTTTACAGCCTGATACTCGGGTGCATTGTTCTTTCGCTCAGTAGTGATACAATGTTGCTTAGGAAGAGTATTAGGTTCTTCACTGTAAAAAAACCTATTGTAGTCTTCTGATTCTTTTTTGCTTTCCTTATCATTTTTCTCAGCAAATTCATCTAATTTGACATTTTCACTTTCAATGATTTTGTTAGAGGATCTATTAAGACATTTATAAGCCTTGCTCTTGGTAGAATAACCTAGAAATATTCCTTCATCACCTTCGGAGTCAATCTTTTTGTTTCTATCATCTTTCAAAATATAATATGGACTTCCAAAAATTCTAAAGTAACTTACATTGGGTGTGTGTCCATACCATAGCTCATAAGGTGTCTTATTGGTGTCTTTCTTCAATTGAACTCTGTTCAATGTGTAGACAACAGTATTGATAGCTTCTCTCTAGAATTTTTGTGTGATGCCTTTCTCAATCATCAGTGTTATGGCACAATCAATAATAGATCTATTCCTTCTCTCAGCAATCTCATTTTTTTGTGGTGCTCTCAGTGCAGGAACCTGTGTTTTTATTCTATGCTCATTAAAAAAGTTAGTGAATTCATCAAAAATAAATTCTCCTCCTCTATATGACCTTAGAAATTTTAGTTCCTTTCCACAAAATCTTTATATCATTTAAACATCTTGAATGCTTTTGATTTTTCTTTTAAGAACATAATAGTCACCATAGTAGCTCTTTGTTCTCATTGGTCCACATAAGTTAGTATGGACTAATTCTAGAATAGCATTAGATGTGTAGGTTTTTCTCTTGAAACTAGACTTTGTCATTGTACCTTTTTGACAATTTTCACACATGACATGGTCAGGCTTTGACATGCTCAGTAAGCCTCTTACTTTTCTTTTATTTCTTATCCTAACCATGTTGTCAAGATTCACATGAAATAACCTTTTATTCCACAACCATATTCTTTGTTTCTAGCCATTAAACAAGTGGTGTTCATATCATCGAGATAGAATAGGTTACATTTTGTCTATTCACTAGTTCTGATCAACCTTCCTGATTCATTAAATATCTTTTCCTTTTTATTCTCAAATGCAACTCGGTGACCTATGTTATTCAGATGTGAAACACTCAATAGGTTAAAGTTAAGTTCTTTTACCCAGTATGCATTTTCACATATGATCAAATTATTCAATATTATGGTTCCTTTACCTTCAACCAGACAAGGTGAGTCATTACCCATTCTTACTGATCAACCATTATAATATTCAAAGGTTTCAAAAGTTTCTTTATTTCCACTCATGTGGTGAGTACAACCACTATTAATAATCTAGACATCATTTTTACTAACCTTAAATATGAGTGCAGTCTCAATATACCTTTCTTCTTCATCTGAATCATCCTTCATAGCAACAAACACCACCTCAATAGCTTCATCATATTCGGTTTTAGTATTTCCTACTTTTTCCTCAACTAGGTAACAAGATTTCTTCCCTTTGTCCTTGTAGTCTCGGTTATCTCTTCTGTTAGATTGTCTGTTGCTTTAGTAATCTCAGTCATCACCTCTATCAAACTTCATTTCATAAGATCTGTCATTACTTCTATCATATTTTCTTTTGTTAGGACATCTAGCACCAAAGTGTCCAATCTCTTTACAATTAAAACATACCAATGGTAATTTACCTTTGTATATATCTTTGCCTCTCTGCAATATTCTATCCATTAGTGCTTAAATCTCATCAAGTTCTTGATCATCACTATCACTTTCACTATCATTTCTCATAGTGTGTTTATGACTTGATTTACTTATTTTCAAAGAAATTTGAATGTAAACTCAATAGTTGGTAAGACATTGTTGTCAAATTTATTCATCTCAAATGAAATAAGTCTACCAATCAAACTATCTAGAGTAGCATTGTTATTTTTTACTGCTCTCATTTCTTGTATAGTAGATACTCTAATAGCATAAACAGGAAATAAGGTTCTGATAATTTTACTTACCACTATTTCTTCTTCAAGTACACCTCCTACTCCTTAGATATAATTAACAACCTCTTTGATTATGCTACTATACTGAGTGATGTTTTCTCCTTCTTTCATTCTTAGTTCATCAAACTTTCCTCTTAGGCTTTCATCTTTAGCCCTTAGCACATTTGTATCTCCTCCATGTACTAGCTTTAATTTGTCCCACATTTTCTTTGTAGTGGTGCATGATTTGACATCTTCAAATTTACCATCAAAGAGTGAGGAAGCAAGTTCTATCATCATAGATTTGTGTTCATGTTTCTCTCTTAATTGATCAACTGTCAGAGGTCCAATAGCTAATGCATATTTAGTACTTAAATATTGTGTGACATGATTTCCAATACCTGATAGGTGGAGTATTATCCTACTTTGCCATGATGCAAAGTTGTCCTTGTTCAACTTAGGCACATGCCTTTTTCTCATCTTTTGATCTTTAGTTTTGGTCGTTAAACCTTCCTTCAAGGACACAAGCTCTAATACTAATTTTTATAATAACTGAGACCTCAAAAATTATTCCAATAATTCATCCAAAACTTTATACCATGCATATAAAACCTCTAGTTATCTCCAGTCCTACAAGATGTATGCTTTTAAATAATCTTATCAAACAACTACTTCTCGGAGTTCACTATTATCCTTTTTCTTAAGCTTTACCGAATAGAAGTCTTATCCTTTACTAAAATACAATAAATAACTTAGTTTTTAATGATCAATCATATTTTAGTAATGTGTAAAGAAAAACATCAAAGAAATGAACCATATACACATTTGACACATGGATTTTTAACGTGGAAATCCTATTAAAGAAAAACCACTTGGGACCGGTAACCCAAAATTTTCACTTTTCTAAAGTGAGCTCGGTGAAGAGACAACCATGTTAAAGGTTACAAAAACACTGTTAAGTGTGACCTTGTTAGAGGATTTAAAAATTTTGGTTAACATTTTGACCTTCTCCATTCACTACATTGTCAACAAGTAAAAACCTTTTGATACTCCTTGGGATGTATCTCAATATATAAAGGATGGTTAGATCCTACTCGATTAAGAGATTTTATGAATCAATTGCTAAAATGAAATAGTATATGATCTATTTATAAATACAACTTAATCTTGTAGATGTTCAGATCTATTGTAAGCTCATAATATCTTTCTGATCAATGTTTCTCTTATGTTCCTTTTCTCCACTTCTTTATGCTCAATGAATGTTGTTTCTTTTCTATTGCTTAGTGTCTGCAAAAATCTTTAGCTCTGTAATTCATCTTGTATGATCAAGTCTATATGAAGACTTCTCTCTTCATGAGAATTCTCTTCAGCATTCCTCTTTTTTCTTCTCTTATCCCCCATTTCTTATGAATTACTTGTCTCTTTATATAGACATGATTTCATCATTACTTATCCTTCTTGTTTTCTCTGTTGATCACTTCTTGATCTGTAAATCTTGCCATGCTTTCTTTAGTTTTAATCTGCAAATCTCTCCTTGTTTTATGGAATAAAACATGCCTGAAATCTCCTTCTTATCTTTAGCTTTTAACTGGTCGATGAAAACAAAGTAAACAAATATTTAACTCTATCTTTAGCTCCTACCAGCTAAGTTGTTTTGTCATATCCTAAATTCAGTTCCCATTGGTCAACACTTTAGTTGTGCTCGGTGTCTACTATAGATAGCTCAAGCATTAACTTCAGTTATGTACAGTGACAACTACAGTTATCTCGGTAATGCTTTCTTGGGCATCACTTGCTCAGGTAACACTGTTCATCAGGTAACACTGTGAAATTCTATGCTCGGGGTTCATTGTCCATCAGGGTTTACTGACACTCGGTGTACATGATTACCGATGACAAAAACTTTGTTTCTTTAGATCTTTAAGTGTTGTGACAATATGTGTATGAGAAATCATACCATATCAAGTTTCCATCAATGACAATACAATCCATTAACTGATTTAATGTCTTGCATTAACTTTTTGCATCTCGGTGATCATCAACTTTGTCATCTTCAAACATTTAATCAGTTATAGTTCATCAAGTTAGGTTTTAGTTATCAAGAGACACATTGGTTTGAATCTTGTACACATCCCTTAGAATTTATATAAATAGGGATTCCAAGATGATGTGATAGACATAACAGAATAAGATACAATTTTGATAGATTAGATAGATTTGGATCAACAAATATAGCATGAACTTGGATGTACCATTTTTTTCAAAATCAATAAAGATAAGTTCTTTTTCTTTCATCTATGGGAATTGATTAAATTTTATTTTCAATTAGTCCCCTAGATAAAATCTTTTGATTTTATTCAATGTGATAGCTTGATGTTGCGTACTTTGGATTAAATTTATAGCTTTATTATCAATTGGTCTTTTCATCTTGCACGGTTAAATTTGATTGATTGTGGCCACAATCAATCGGTATGTGATTTGAAAAGTTAAATTCAATTGAAATAGTTGTGGATTTATCATGAGATACATGCTCATTTGAACACCTTTGAAGTGATATGTTTCTTTCAAACTGTCTCTAAGGTTGTACATAGGGTTGGGATGATTTTGACTCTATTGTTTGTGATAGAATAAGGCACTGATCTATTCATTTATTGGATTATGGTTATCCAGTTCATTGTTTATGTTTTGTGACATCCTATCCATATGTTCATTTCAATTTATACATATTTACTAAGCATTCATACAATCTCACAACGTATTTCAGTTTTACAGTTTTTGATATGTTGATTTCAGTTTGATTTTCTTTCAAGTGTCTTTTCCATACTTAATATATAGGATTTGAAGTGTGTTATATCTTCTATAAAAAGCCTTAAGACTTGAAGGATAAGTTTAAGGTATAGGCCTATTATCCTTGGTCCTACAGATCTAGAATTATGGAAGTTCCAACCTTGATTTGGTTGTGACTTGTTAGTTGGCCAAATCAATTGGATTTCCCCACATTGGATTAGCAAGTCCATATGAAATCCAATCTGTTGATTTGAGCACCAACACTAAAATTGAAGAATCATTTAATAAATTTGGTATAATCTTAAGAGAAAATTCAAATACCTGTATACTCTCTTCACCCGACTTCCTTTGTGCCTCAAAATCCTCATATGCTTTTACAAGCTCTTTCCATGCTTTAACACTTACATCAATTGACCTTTTTTGACCCTTAGCTTGAGAGGGATTTTTTTTATCTTCTTCATTTGGTTGCACCAAAATAGCTTACAATTTTGAGATATTCATAGCTTTATCCTCTTTTCAAACCAACCTATGCCAAATTCAGCCTCCAAGTCATGGATAATTGCTTTTTGCAGGTGCATGAGTATCTTTAAGAATGGAAAATATAGGTGATCTTTGAACTGTTGAAGGCATGATTCTTTCAACCTATTCACAATTTTTTTTCCACCATCGTTCATTCAAACTTCCCCTAAAACCACATCATATTCTATCTTGGTATTGTAGTTACCAATGCAAGATGAAGTGCATTATGTGGTGGAAGAAGTCTATGTCCCACGAGTGGCTGCAAAAATGGAACTCTTTGTTCCCTACTCCACATTCTTAGAGTTTACTTTGATTGAATCCTCCTAGTTCTTATGGTTGTTTCAGGAGTGACTGGGGAATCGATTTATTCCCTTTGATACGCTTCAAAGTCATCACTAGATAATTTTTCAAAGTATTTGGAAATCATTATGAAATCAATACCATCTAATTTGTTTACTGCATCTATCTACAATATGGTTGTCAATGCCTCTTTTTCTTTATCAGTCTCATGTCCCTATATATATATATATATATATATATATTCTTCTTTTAGATTTAGAAATAAAAAAACTAAAAATTGAAGAAACAATGGTAACATTTACAAATCTATAAATTGACAATGTATTACCTCATTGTGGCTAGAGTCTACTCCATTCCGTCTATTGCTTGACATTTTGAGGCAACCTAGGGGAAGTTATATCTAAATATATTTATATGGATTCAAATTGAACCAAAAGGCAAAACAAGTTTTCACGTTTAAAGTGAAATCAGGGGTTTGATTTCTATCCATCTGTCCTCTACTCTCCATCTTGCAAAAAATTAAATTGGGTGAACAAACACTGTAAATATCATCTATCCTATGCTCTATATCTGGAAACAAAATAAAATTCAATGTCCAAAATGAAAACTAACAGATGATCAAGACCAACAGGAAAACAAACAACTTATACAAAAATGGAAAGTGACATATGACAATAATTTTAACACGAGCGTGAATTTTTAATTTTTTTTACTCATTAATAAGCACTACACTCAGTGTTTCTCACGAGTTTAATGTATTTATTTTTTATTTTAAAAATATGAAATGCTCCCGCAAATCTAAAAATGTGTGTGGTGGTTTGTCATGTTTAACAACGTAGTGGTTAACATCCACTTTATCACCAATTTTGACCCATAAATATAATCTATTTGGGATGTTGAAGTTGTCATTAATGGCACCTAATTTTGCACCAATTGTAAACCTTGAATGTATCCTGGGGCACCAAAGGCAGTGTAAAGTGTGCCTAATGTAGTGCCTAATTTTGATTTGAATATATTGTCATCTTGTAATCATAAGATTTGAGCTCTAGTTTGTTTTAGCATTATTATTTGATTTTTATTTTTATTTTTTTGTTTAGATTTTGTGTAGGGTTGGGTTTCTCTTCAATATAGAGTTTGATTTGGTTGAATATTAGGGATAAGGTTCAATTTGGTTTAATGTTCAATTATGTTAAGGGTTACAATTCAATTTATTTTATTGTTAGGATTAGCATTTAATTTGGTTTAGTGTTAGTTTTAGTGTATAATTCGATCTACAATCAGGGTTGAATTTTGTTTAGTGTTAGCTTTAGCTATAATTTGGCTTGGGATTAGAGTTTTATTTGGTTTAATTTTAATTACATTTTCAGCTATCGTTCTATTTAGTTGTCATAGTCAAGGTTCAATTTTGTTTTGGATTGGGGTTTAATTTACTTTAGATTAATGTTTCAGTTGAGGATATAATTAGGCTAAGGTTTAGGGTTCAATTTAGTTTACTATTAGGTTTCAATTTTCTTTAATGTATGGATTCAATCTACTATAGGTATATGATTACATTTTATAAGGTTTAAATTATTAAAGTTAAATTTGGTTTACTGATAGGGCTAGGGTTAGAGTTAGAGGTTAAAATAAGGTTTAGTGCTTAATTAGATTTATTTATAGTTTTATTTATTTTTGTTTATTGTTAGTGTTACATTATTTTGGTTTATGATTAGGGCTCAATTTGGTTAAATGTTCAATTAGCTTTAGGGTTGTATTTTATTTCATTTAGTGTAATGACTATGCTTCAATATATGTTTACATTAGACTTAGGGCTTAATTTTGTCAACGATTGGGGTAATGGATTAATTTGGTGTACTATTGAATTATCTTTACAATTGGGCCTAAAATTTGGGTTGTTATTTAGATTTAGGGTTATAATTCAATTAAATTTAGGGCTAATGTTAGATTTTGTTTAGTATTGGGTTTAGGAATATTTATAGAATGAGAGTTAGTGGTAGAATTCAAAGTTTGTTTATGGTTAATTTATGGCTAATGCTCAATTTGGTTTATGGTTTAGGTTTATGGTTAATGTTCAATTTGATTTAGGTCTATGGTTAATGTTTAATTTGGTTTAGGGAATAACTTCTATTTATCTTCTCTCTCCTACCCTCCTACCTATATCTCTCTAACTATTCTTATCTTATCTATCCCTCCTTCCATACCCTCTCTTCTCTCCCCCTCTAGCTATTTCTTTCCTTCTACACCCCCATCACATTAGGTTCAAATTCAAGGTTGGTATTTATTTAAGCTTATGGTCGAGTGAGGTTTAGGTTAAATAGTGTTTAAGGTTATGTTTTAAAAGGGGTATAGGATTTTATTTGAATATATGTCTTTAAGATTTGTTTGGATTAAAAGATCAACACAAATTTGATAATCACTAGGTTTAGTTTCTTGTAATGCTTCATCAAGTTTAGGGTTAGGGTTCAACACGGTTCAGGTTTAGAATTTATTTTTGTTTATTATTAGGGAACTAAGTTTTAAGTTCTTATGTTTTAGGAGTATGGTTTAATCTGGATTGGGGTTTGGGTTTATCTTTTTTTACTATCAGGTTTAAGATTAAGTTTGGTCTATTTTTAGCTTTAGGATGACTATTTTTGTTTAAAGGTTGTAATCACATTAGGTTCAAAGCCAAGGTTGATACTTATTTAAGCTTATGGTTGAGTGAGGTTTGGGTTTAATAGTGTTTAACATTAATTCTTAAAAGGGTTCTAGGATTTGATTTGATTCTATGTCCTGTAGATTTGTTTGGATTAAAAAGCAACACAAATTTGATAATCACTAGGTTTAGTCTCTTGTACTATTTCATCAAGTTTAGGGTTAGGGTTCAATTTTTTTTAGTGTTCAAATACTCTAAGTGTTAGGGTTAAATTTTCTTTATTATTAAGGTTTGGGTAGAATTTGGTTTAGACTTAGTGTTTAATTTGGTTTGGTGTTCATTTAATTTTATGATTAGGGTTCAACTTGATTTATGGTTTTGATTATATATCAATTTGGTTTAGGTTTAGAATTCATTTTTGTTTATTGTTAGTGAACTAAGTTTTAGGTTTTTATGTGTTAGGGGTAGGGTTTTATTTGGATTTGAGTTTGGGTTTAGCTTTGTCCACTATCGGGTTTAAGATTCAATTTCGTATATTTTTAGTTTTAGGATAACTATTCTTGTTTAAAGATTGTAATCATATTAGGATCAAAGTCAAGGTTGATACTTATTTAAGCTTATGGTCGAGTGAGGTTTGGATTTAATAGTGTTTAAGGTTATTTTTTAAAAGGGTTCCAAGATTTGATTTGATTTGATTTGATTTGATTTGATTTGATGTCCTATAGATTTGTTTGGATTAAAAGAGCAACACAAATTTGATAATCGCTAGGTTTAGCTTCTTATACTGCTTCATCAGGTTTAGGGTTAGGGTTTAATTTTCTTTAGTACTCAAATATTCTTAGTGTTAGGGTTGAATTTTCTTTATTGTTAAGGTTAAGATAAAATTTGGTTTAGAGTTAGTGTTTAATTTGGTTTAACTTGATTTAGGGTTCAAGTTGATTTATGGTTTTGATCAAAATTCAATTTAGTTTAGGTTTAGAATTTACAATTACAATCTAATTTTTAAATTTTCAAATTTAGATTCAACCTATAATTTCTTATCAGATTATCCCTTGAACCTTCTTAGGTGCAAGTGCTAGTGAATATTAATATTATTTCTACAACAAGTGTGTTTCTAACTAGGTGAGTTCTTATTGTCTCTAATGTGTAGCTTGCCCTGTATTTACATTGTAGTTGATTTATCATTATTTTGTTATTCATTGATTAATTAATGTGTTATAAAATTAATTTCATCACAAGCTCGTAACCATTTTCCTTAACTACAATTTAGGTCTGCGAGGATACAACAACTTAACCCATTTATAAATGCAAGTGCATAATTTGTTGGTTAAGAGGTTGTGGGTCCTGCACGGTGACGCAACGTAATGTTTCTCTTGTCTCCCCATGTTACTGAGTTGCATTGTGTCATCTAAATTTGCATGTGGTGGCATGTTGAGAGCTTCTTTCAAACTTAATGTATCACCAAGTAATTTCTTTGTTCATAGGATTTTGTTGTGAGGTGGCACATGGTTGTGTGGTGTAATATTTCTCATGTCTCCCCATGCTACCGAGCTACATCATGTCATCCAAGTTGGCACACAGTGGTGAGATGAAATGAATTAATAATTGAGGTTAGTTACTCAATTAGATTTTTGTTTATCTATTTAGGGTTGTGAGTAATGCCTTGGTGGTTAATTATGATTCAGTTGTGGCATCGTAGCAGTTTGATAAAGGAATTTCTTTGGGTTGTGAGCTTTTGATGCATTGACACACAGAAATATGACTTGTTTTTGGTGGTTGAGTTATGAAAAGGAAAGGTTTTTCTCAAATAAAATGGTACCATTTGACATTTTAGTGTGGTTAATTGTTGATGTGGAGTTCTTTTTCAATTGCATGATTTAAATTTGGTTGACAACTCAAAATGAAAAGATGGACTTGCTACGGCTATTTAAAGTAAAAGCATGAGCATGTGACTTAATGACTGAAAGGATGACTTCGATAATAGTGAGATTGAATCTATAAATTTATGGTTTAAAACTCATTCAACACACAATTCAAGCTAAAGAGAAAAGTGTACAGCTATTGATTATGTAGAAGATGACAAAGGTGATATTTTGTTTGACATCAAGGAAAAATTGAGTAACCATATTTACTTTGTTTAGAAAGGATTTTCTATTTTTTGTGCGTTCAATTATCTAGAAATTTTATAATCATTATTCAAGTCGGTTCCACTAGTTGAGGAAATTTTGCAAAGGGTACTAAGCTCTATTGGCATGAATTTATAGATTTTTTTTTGGAATAGTCAAATAGTCAGGCCAAGGATGAATTTGAATGGAAAGGTGCACGTAGCATGTGTAGGAACCCACAAACATAGCCATATGGATGGTCTCTCTTCAATTAATTTTTCAATAATAGGGAAAGAGGGACACCAGTGTCAAACCCTTGGAAGTTGAATTTTGCAAATCAATTGGTCCTGATGTGTTCGTGTCATGCCCAAAATTTTGCGCCCAAAAATGCAACAACTTTTTTTTTGAAAAGGTGAAATTAAAGTCAAGAGGGTCTAAGGGGAATCATGACTTAGTGTCAACCTCCCTTAACCCTAGTCATCTTCTAAAGTTAAAGATACACAAGGTGAGGTTATTTGAATTTTACATGTCATCCCAATTATTCATTAATAGAGTTTGATGATGTGTAGAGAGCAAGAGGCTCCCTTTACTCAGTCTCCAGGGACATTCACAAAAAAAAATTGATAGGGTGAAAGCCTAAAGACTCTAAGTTTAAACTTAACCCCCTAGGGTATGGCACTTCCATAATATCATTTTTATAATGGTCATTATATTGGCCACATATATTGACCACATAAAAATAACATTATAAGTCCCTAAGTTTTATTTAAAACTCTCATTAAATTTTCCTCTTCAATATTTCTATTTTAATTTATTTAATTATCGTTAAATTATTGGCTAGGTTAATTTTGTAGCACAGATCTTATAACTAATCACCAAGGCTAGGTAATCATGTCAAGGGCTACGATTGTTTTAAATTTGAACTTATAAATTTTTCAATAGTTCAATTACACGTTTTATTTATTAAATCCTTGAACTTAACTAATATGATGTCTTATTAGTGCTATAGTCAAACTAAAGGGTTTCACTTACCACCTTACGACTTAATATATTAATCTAAAAGAATTCCATTATCAACTACAATAGCTCACACAAAAATTTGTTTATCTTTTTTTATCACTCTCTAAATAATCTAATTCTTCCACCTTTGATTAATTTAATTTCCAAAATAATATCTCAAGATTTTAAAAATCTAAATTTTAATTCATAAACATCTAATGGGATGATCTCAACTAATATTAATCTAAAAAGAAAAGAAAATTTTATAATACAAGGATAACAGGGTTTGAAAGAATTTATCCCAAAATAATTAACCTAAAGGAATTACTCTCTATAATGATATCCCTTAAAAATCTCCAACTCAAGACCTCATTAGGAGAAGGTCAACACCTTTTACTTTTTGTCCCTCTTTTTATTTTTATATATAATAATGAAATCCCCTAACCCTAATTTGAAATTAGGGTTAGGGACCATATTCTGTGGGGGAAAAAGAAGAGTCTCCACTTCTTCTTCCTCCCTTCTTCTCCCAGTAACCCTAATTCTATGTTTCTATTTTTTTTTTCTATGTGTAGCAGGTTCAACAATGGAGGATGAATATCTATGTTTATAATACATTGATATATATATATTCCAATATATATATATATATATATACATATACATATCTCATAGTGTGTGTGTGTGTGTGTATATATATATATATATTATGTGATGCGGGTCATATTTTTACCATCGCCGCCGACTATATTACTTGCTAATGGCGGCAGGTTAGGTTTTCTGCAGAGGGGTAGCGTTTATTATAACAGGTGGTGATTTTGTATTATTAAAAATTGCGGCATTTATTTTTAAACATTTTAGTGCCTGTGGTGGTGGAGACCAGCTGCACCACCCGACGGCCGACCCACCACGGCCGACACAGTCGGCGGTGCTACCGTTGCTGTGCCGTCTGTGGCGGCCATGGCCACCACAGCCGGTGGGGGGCTGTCTCCCAACGCGGTTCCTTAAAGGAACCCGTGGGGGTGGGGTGGGGCTTCAACCCGCCCCCCTGCTCAACTTTTTTTATTTATTAATGTTTTAAATTTTATTTATTTATTTATTTTATTTAAAAGTTTTTAAATATATATATGTATGTATGTATGTATGTATTTATATATATATATGCAAGGTATACAATTTTAAATTATGAATTTTATATATGTAGTTTTATATATATATATATACATATATATATACACACACACATATATATATACATATACATATATATATACATATATATATATACATGTATATGTATATATATATATATATATGA
>MU223283.1:184781-198213 GCA_018584345.1 Thuja plicata | reverse complement strand
CGCCCCAAGTGATTGAAAAGCATGGAACACCCAATTTTGACCTTGAGATACAAAAAAATGAACGTGCCCCAAGTGATTGAAAAGCATGGAACACCTAGTTTTGACCGTGAGGTATAAAAAACTGAACATGCCCCAAGTGATTAAAAAGCATGGAACACCCAGTTTTGACCATGAGGTACAAAAAACTAAACATGCCCCAAGTGGTTAAAAAGCATGGAACACCTAGTTTTGACCATGAGGTACAAAAAACTGAACATGCCCCAAGTGATTGAAAAGCATGGAGCACCCCGTTTTGATCGTGAGGTACAAAAAAATTGAACATGCCCCAAGTGATGAGGATTTTTGAAAATCAGATTAGATTGATTGGAATAGATTCAATGATGTAATCATCCTGCCCCCTCGGGAGTGAAATCAAAAGATGACACGTCATAATGATAATGAAGAGAGAAAAATCACAGATAGATGTTGGGTCAAAGATCAAGAAGAACTCAGAATAGACTATGGAAGAATTCAAAAGATTCAGAATCAATTTCAAGTGATTGCAAGGTCAAGTTGACCAAGTTTGATTGGGGTTGACCAGAGTTGTCTTGTGAAGAAAAAAAGTCAAAGAATTTAGAAAATGATGATATGATAAGATTTTGACGAGAAAGTGATGTCAAAAGGGTGACTGCACAAGCGTCTGATCACGTGGGTCCCAAAAATTTTAAAATGTGATTTTGAGCTATATAGAAGTGTCAAATTGTGATTTTGATCAAGAAAATGGATTCAGGATGGTCAAATTAGGTAGTGGTGTAATTTTTGCGCAAAATGGAGCACTTTGAAAAATTAGGTCAAAACCTATATAAGGACGAAAAGGGTCATTTTCAAATCATTTCAACCCTTTGACTTTGTGAATTGAGAGCTCTGAGTAGAAGACAAAATGGTGGTCCCCTATAGCAGCCATCAATTTGAGCAATCCAGGAGACACAGCCGGCCTACAGCGTACAGACCACCTATAAGTAGTCGATAAACCTCTCTGCAAATGAAATTTCATGCATTTAGGTCAATTTTATTGCTTGTTTTTCACATTTTTTAGCAGTAGGTCATGGGTTTTCGCACGAATTAGTTTCTTTGCGTGCTCTGTAGGGAAATCTCACGCAAAGAAACTATGTTTCACGCCGCTCAAAGCAAAGTTTCACATGCGGGTGGACCCAATTTCACGCGAGAAACCCTTGTGAAAGGCGTTTTCTTGTGTGAACTCAGATAAAAGCTCGCGTGAAAGAGAAATTTTGCGTGATAGAAAGAACTTTGTTGCATGAAAGAGAAATGTTCTTTGCATGAAATGCTACCCTTTCATATGTGAAAAAGTCTACGTCGCATCCAAAAAGTGATTGTGTCAGCGTCATTAATGTCTGTAGAATGTCTTGAATACTTTCTTATTGCATTATGCTTTGATTATTGTCGATTACTGATAGTGCTCTGTTGTTTGTTTGCCTTGCAGGTTGACTTTCCCAATATAGCATTCAGATCACATCATCCGGCGATTAGCAGATTGATAGCTCAACTAGATGATGTTGAGACTGCACATATAGCTACATTGGGACTGAGCACGCTATGTGATATACCCAAGATTCAGGTAAATCATGGATTATTGGGTGCCTTGGTTGAGTGTTTCCATTCAAAAATGAACACATTTTACCTACGACAAGGGGAGATGACTATCACTCCTAAGGATATATACAAGATTCTCAGGATACCATTCGTCGGGACTAGAGTGGAGTATAAGACCCGGCCCAAGGTGGGCACGACAACATTGAGAGAAATCTTCCAGGATGATCTCGTGATGGGAAGAGTGATCCCATGGGAGGATCTGATTGATTCATATGGTGGGACCCACAAGTTACTAGTGGTGCTAGCATACTTCCTTGGGTGCTATTTAATGCCAGACCGTGGACAACACGGTTTAGAGTGTGGCTGGGGCAGGATGCTACAGCTGATGATGGCTCGGCCATGACATTATGGATGGGGCCAGTGTATGTTGGCACACATGTATCATGAGATGCATGAGATCATCTATAGAGAGGAGAAGAGTATGGCTGCTGGAGTGTTTGTGCTATAGATATGGGCATGGGAGCATCTTCCCATCACCAGACCCATATGCAAGGATATGAGGTAGCCCTTGGAGCCATATATATGCAGATATAGAGGCATGGTTACCCAGCCTGCGCTGGGTAAGATTGATCAGTGGTGAACTTAGCTTGATGACATATCAGTAGTGATATGGAGGCCGTGGAGGCTCATAGAGGCTTGGGACGATGCAGTGGAGTAGTTGAGCCACATGTTCTGCTCTTGTGCGATGATAGGACACACCATCATAGTGATTGAGAGATTTCCTCAGAGGCAGGTATGGTAGCAGTTCAGTCACCCACAGAACATCTCACAGGACTACATGGTATATTCGAGATTTTCCAACGAGGTGAGGAGAGGCTGGGGTACCATGCTAGACTAGGGGCATACTATGATAGACATTTGATCATTGGTCCTAGTTCAGTGGGATTACCTGAGGGATGTAGCGAATACCAGTGTCACTGCTAAGTATAGGGAGCATTTCATCACGCATCCCTTCTCGAGGTTCACAGATCTAGTGGGTACAGTGGGTAGAGGATAGGTGGTACCCCCATAGGTAGTGGAGTCAAAGGTGTAGCAGGTACAGATGCCTCTACCATAGTAGAGGGTACAGCAGGGTCCACGACCTAGGATAGTTCAGGTGGACATCCCCACCTGACAGATGGGGATGGATGCAGGAGCTGGTGGCAATGGTAGCATTAGGCAGTCCCAGAGATGGGCTGCAGCATAGTTGGAGGACCAGCAGGTACCTCCATAGGAGGAGGCACAAAAGGAGGATCTGATGCAGAAGGATCATCCTATGTAGGAGGCAGAGCAGGAGGTAGTGCAGGACCCACAACAGTGCATACGAGAGAGGATGAGGCAACTCACTAGACAAGTGGGAGACCTCATGATACAGGTGGCTATGCGAGATGCTCAACTATTGGATCGAGACCGGGAGATATAGGATCTCTGACAGTAGTTTTGGGAGTCACAGGAGGAGGTGCATCAGTAGATAGCATGAGTAGCATATTACTACGCCTCCTATATAGGTGCGGTGCCTAACGAGGCATCGCAGGTAGCTAGATTCTTGATTTATGTGAGAGGATCATAGGGAGCATAGAGGGTGCCTCCTCCAAATAGGGACCCAACTCCACCTCCTCCAGGTGATGAGGGAGAGGGCCAGAGTTAGGCTAGTAGATAGAGATAGGAGATCATAGGATATACCTGATGTGTTGGCATCATTGTATTATATCACCATTTTGAGATAGATCATGCTCGAGTAGCACCATTTCATATTTGTATCGACACATTAGATATATATATATATATGAGCTCATGTTTTTGGTATCATTGCATTTTGTATACTGTCTGTTATGAGATGTTTCCTATATGCTTAGATGTTTATAATGTATGCAAATGGATGAACATGTTTGAAAGATATGTATGAAATGCACATGTATGAATGTAAATATGTATGTATGTAAATGATTTATACAAATTTAATGTATGAATGATTATGAAATGTGAATATGAATATGGATATGGTACTAACATCTCATGCAGGATAACAAATGCTAACCAAAAGAACATGTGAAGAAACGAGAGCGAGGATTGAACACCTATGCAGTCATGATGAAACAGGAATGGTGAAGAACTCTCCAAAGTATGAACCCAGAAGAATGCAATGAAGAGAACACTGAATCATTGCCACAATGCAAGTCTAGAATGAAAATTCAAGCCTATGCTAGATGCAATATGAAGGTGCAATTCTAGGACATGGTTGTGAGACCCATCATATATTTATCATCATTGAGCATATTTTGAAACATCAAAGTCAATACAACCCTTACTGGCTCCATAATGCAACCATAAGGATATGAATATGACTTGTCATCGGATAAAATGTAGGAAATGAACATAAGCACTAGGGCACAAAAGCCAAGATGACCTAAATATTGTTTCTAGTTAATGTTGCAAGATTACACTAGTATCGAGGTATTCAAAGCCAAGATAACCATGAGTGTGATCATGTGTAAACAAAAAAATCAATAACAAACAAAACAATAACAAAAAAAGCAATAACAAGTAAGGAGATAGTACCGACCTCACCATGGCATACAAATAAATAAGATCAAGGGATGTGAGGCTATTCCACCTTATTGCAGGAGCTCTTATCACATACACCCTATTTATTTTACATTGCTGGATCATCAGGACTATGCCAACAAGAAGTAGACAAAGAAAATGTCAATGAAATCCATAAGAATAGATAGCATACAAAGAAATATTCAAGCATAACTTAGCCAGTTTCAAAGTTTTGCGAATGTGGATGTGTATGAGGTGTTGAAAAACACTGTTGTGCTTGTGCATGCATTGTGTTTGAATGTTATCAATAGGTGTTTACATTTGAGATATAGATGATATGTGCTAAAAAACACAGATGTCTCCAAAGATAGTGTTAAAAAAAACACTATTTATCATGGTGTTGAAAAACACCAGTTTGTGTCAGTAAAGGGTTGTCCTTAAGAAGTGACAAGATTACTGACTCAAGTGTAAACCAAAGATATGATGAAATGGGGGTCATGTGCCCCCAAGTAATGATGACTGACTTGACGTATGTTGTGAGGAAAAACCAAATTTAATTGCCCCCAAGCGTATGGCACTGAATCAATGACAAGTTAGGAGGGTTCGCAAAGGAACCAGAGTGTCACAAAAGCGACTAAAAGATATGTGCAAACTAAAGCATATAATTGTCAAGACTAAGTATTGATAGATATAGCGTGTGAGTATAACTCCAACTGTAACAAATGTGAGCAATATCGATAGAATAGCAACAGTAGGAAGACATAGTGAGAACCACTGGTGACTGATGCAAGAGAGATGCTCAAAATGAAGTGATCATGGTATAAGCTATACATCAGTAGGCAGACATAATGAGAACCACTGGTGACTGATGTGAGAGAGATTCTCAAGAAGAGAGAGCTCTGTATAAGCTAAGTGACAGTAGGTAGATGCAGTGAGAACCACTGGTGACTATCACAAAGTAGATCCAAAAGATAATAAGACAATGCCCCCACGACCAGGAGGGTTGCCCTGAGAGTATGACCAGTTTCAATCCATGTGAGTTGGTGTCTTGACGGGAACTAAAAGAAAATGAAAGCAGGAAAGAAGGAAAGCAGCAATGCAGGAAAGAAAATATGTAAAGCCAAGTGGTGCTATGATAGATATAGCATTGTGGAACAAGAGGTGCCTGTTTACCAGGTTTTCACCTTCTTGGCAGAAATTCTTTTTTTTCTACCATGACGCCTGTTTGCCAGGTTTTCATCAATGGCACTTTTTTTCTTTTTCTCTTTTTTTGTATTTTTCAATTTTTTAATTTTTTTGTAATTTTGGAATATATAATTTTTTTGGAGATACATCAAAAGTGCCTATCGCTAGTTTTTTCACTAAGATGATCATTTTTTTAGGACTTTAATATATACATGAGCATACTGAAGATGTCTCAGCTATAGAATTGCTTCAAATGAAGAGCGTTGATGGGCTCTTTGAGTTGTTCTCCTTCAGTAGTAGAGAGTTCAGAGGTACCAGACCCAAATACTGTAGTAAAAATATATGGACCAAGCCAATTAGGTTCAAACTTGCCTTTTTGGACCCGATGTTGCTAATTTTTAGGGTTCTCTCTCAGAACGAGATCACCCGCTTGGAAGAATCTTCGTCAGACCTTCTTGTTATAGCTTTTAGACATCCTCTTTTGGTATGCTCTCAAGTGATCGAATTCCACTTGGCGATGTTCATCAAGTAAATCCAGCTCTTCTAGCTGAGATATTCTAGTATCTTCATCAGTGATGAGGCCTTTCAGAGAGACGTGCAAAGAAGGAATCTCAACCTCAATAGGTAGAACAACATCTGCTCCATAAACCAATGCATAGGGTGTAGCCCCTGTTGGTGTTCTTATACTTGTCCTGTATGCCCAAAGAGATGGATTGATCTGGAGATGCCAATCTTGTCCAGATTTATGCACTGTGCGATGCAGGATCTTAAGGATTGTTTTGTTGGAAGCTTTCGCTTGTCCATTACCCTGAGGATAATAGATGGAAGACCAATGTTGAGTAATTTTGAACTTAGAGAAAAGCTCTGTCAAATCCTTATTTTTAAATTATCCCCCATTATCTATGATAATCGCTAAGGGTACACCATGCCAGCAGATGATGTAATTAAGAATAAACATTGCTACTATTTTTCCACTGGCAATGGTGAGAAGGACTGCCTCCACCCACTAAGTAAAATAATCCATAGAAGTAATGATAAACTTATGTGCAATGGAGGATGAGGGGTAGATCTGACCCACCAAATCAAAGGCCCATTTCTGAAATGGCTAGAAAGTAATGAATGGAATTAGCTCCTTGGCTAGAGTGTGAATCAGGTTTCCATGTAATTGACATTGTTTGCAAGAATTAGCAAACTATGTTTCTTCTTTTTCCATGTCTAGCCAGTAATAACTAGCTCTAATAAGTTTGCGGGCTAATGTCATGTCGTTAGAGTGTGACCCACAAATGCCTTCATGCACCTCTACTAACACTTTTTTGGACTCATGAGGTTCTAAACACCTAAGGAGGGTACCATCTAGACCACGTCTATACAAGTCATTAGTAATGATGACGAACCGTGAAGCACTATGGATTAAGTGACGTTTCTCATTCTGGGAGTAAGTGTCCAGAACAATTTGGTCACGTAGGTAGGAGAATATGTGATGGTAGTAGGATGAGTCATGTCTAATGATAGAACAAATCATCTGGGAGTCAGGGGAGTCATAAGCTGGGTAGCATAACGTCTCCACCAAGAATTCATGTCTAAAATCATTTTTAGGCATTTGCATCATAGAGGCAAGAGTAGCCATGGCGTCTACTACTTTATTAGCTGCCCTCGGAACCTGTTGAAATGTGATGTGAGTAAAATATTGTTTAAGATCATCAACCAACCATTTGTAAGGTATCAACTTGTCATCTCTTATCTGATAGATATCATTGACCTGATTGATGACCAATTGGGAATCTCCAAAAATATTTAGTTCATCCACGCGCCACTCAAGGGTGATCTTCATACCGTTGATGAGAGATTTTTACTCAGCAACATTGTTTGTACAAGGAAACAACATTTTGTATGCTTTTGGTAATGAGTATCTTTGAGGTGTAATGAACAGGATCCCAGCACCTGACCCCTGTTGGGTAAATGAACCATTGAAAAACATAGTCCATGAGCGATGTGTAAAAAGTAATATGGACTCATCTAAAAATTCAATGTGCAATGGTTGATGATCGACTAGAGGTGCCTCCACCAACTGTTCTGCTATTGCTTGGAACTTAATGGCTTTCCTTTCATCATATTCAATATCAAACTCACTGAGAAGCATGACCCATTTAGCTAGTCTACCTATGAGGGTAGCTTTACTGAGCAAGTATTTTAGAGGGTCAATTTTAGCAATCAGACATGTAGTATGAGCCAACATATAGTGTCGCAATTTTTGTGAAGCAAACACCACTACAAGGCAAGTCTTCTCTATAGTAGAGTATTTTGTTTCATAGGAGACTAGAGTCTGACTAATGTAATAGATAGCCCTTTCTTTCTTGTGATGATCTTCCTGAGCTAATAGGATACCCAATGATGTATCCGTAGTAGATATGTAAAGTATAAGTGGCTTCCCATGAATGGGAGGCATCAGGATTGGTGGGTTTGCAAGATACTGCTTGATTTGCATGAACCCTTCATCACATTCTTTATTCCACTGATAAGTCACACCCTTGTGCAAATTCTTGGTAAATGGTTGTGACTTATCCGCCAGTTGAGAGATAAAATGCCGGATAGACTGTAGTCGGCCTTAAAGTCCTCTCATTTGTCTAATATTTTTAGATGGCGGCATTTGCAGAATAGTTTGTACTTTTGCAAGATCTACTTCAATACCTTTGGAAAATATGATATAGTAAGTAATTTGCCAGATGTTATGCCAAAGGCACATTTCTTAGGATTGAGTTTGAAACTAAATTGTTCCATATGATCTAGGATAGGACCTAGATCAGAAAGATGTTTATTTTGGTGTATACTCTTAGCCAAAGTGTCATCCACGTAATCTTCCATAGTTTTATGCATCATATCATGAAATATAGTGGTAACTGCTCTCTGATATGTAGCTCTGGCATTTTTTAGTCTGAAAGGCATGACATTCCAATAGAAGGTGCCCCAAGCACATGTGAAACTTGTTTTCTCTTGGTCCTCTGGCACAATCTTTATCTGGTTATAACCAGAGAAAACATCCATTAATGAGTACATTTCATACCCAGCTGTCATATCTACAATCATATCGATGTTAGGCAATGGAAAATCATCCTTAGGACATGCCAAATTCAAGTCTCTGAAGTCTATGTAGACTTTGATAGATTTATCATGTTTGGACACTGGAACAATATTAGAGATCCATTTTGCATAATCAATGACTCTGATAAACACTGCCTTAAGCAATTTCTCTAACTCAGCTTTGATAAGTAGAGCTACGTGTGGATGCATTTTATGAAGCTTCTGCTTCATAGGCTTAACACCTGGTGTGATGGACAGATGATGCATGATTAGATTAGGGTCTAATCTAGGCATATCTGAATATTTCCATGCAAAGTTAATCTTTTTCTTTCTGAAGAATGTGATGAATTCCTTTCTTTCTGCCTCTGATAGAGATTGTGCCAAGTGAATAATCTGAGGTTCTACCTCTGTACCCAAGTTGATAGGGTGAGTTGGTTCAATAAGGATAGATGATCTTTCCTAAAAATGACTAGGAAATGCATCAAGTATCTCATCCTTGGGCGCCTTGGAGAGGTTTTCACCCTTGGATACGTCTTTTATTTTGACTATTTTAGGCTCTGATACTGCCACAAGGTGGTTTTCACCATTAGAGCGCCTATTTTTTCTTCTTTTTATTTTGTGACTAAGATACTTGATGTTAGCCTTAGTCATGTTGACACTTGCTTGGCTGGTAGGAGATGTTACAGGTTTGACAGCATGTAGGTAACAGGCAAGAGCATAATCATTCTGGAATGTAAGGACTTCATTGGATGGGGAGGTGGAGTTCTAGTCTATAAGCTCAGGATGGTGAAGTGAAAGAGGAGTGATGGGTTCAAGTGTGTTCATGGTATAATCATCAAAGGCATGTACAAGTAAGTTGAGACCCAAAGCGATCTCTTCCAAAGGTATAGCCAAATTCCTTTGATTCCTAACGACCGTAGTAGATGATGTGTCAACACCTAGGGAGTCAGACTCAAGTGACCCTACACTAGACCATTCACCTACTTTGAGAAGGTTTTCATATGCATTTGTTGTATCTATATCTCTGTCAGAAGTGGCATAGGATAAGCTATCAAAATCATATTCATGGGAGTTTGTTTCATCATTAGGTCTCATGTCCATGACGTGAGTAAAATCAACTCTTTGTCCCAAGTTGGGATGAGCTCTACCTAAAAATTTTGCTATGGTCAAATGAGTACCTATTGACCTAGGTACCTTAGTAGTTTTTGTATCATCACTTGCCTCTTGTGTAAGGAGAAGTGCCTAGAATTATTGATCAAACCATTCTTGAAAGTGTGGTGGTATGAATAAATCATTCTGATGACTCGGGTTCAGAGTATATATGTCTTTCCTTTCTTCATAAGTTAATGGAGAAATTGAAGTAGTAGTGTCAGAATCATTGTCAATGTCTACAGTACTGACACATGGCACAAAGTTGTCTGGTTCAGCAAAGAATGTTGCCAGGTCTGGTGGAATAGGATAAGGAAAAGTATCCTCATCGAAGCTATCTTCAGGTTCTGCAACTTGAGGTGTTTCCTCAGATGTTGGTTTCTTATCTCCTCGAGGTACAAACTTATTAATTTCCAATTGGAATGTGAGTTTTTGGAAGCCTATACTTGTAGAGTCACATGTTTTATGACCAATAGCTTCAAGTGGTGCAATCAAACCCTTATGATTCACACCTATGGGGCCATCTCCTTTATTGCCAAAAAATTGCATAATAGATAAACCCTTGCCATATTGCTCAGGTTTTATATCATAAGGAGGAGTAGTTTTAGAGTTATCTTCTCCTTTGTAGATCCAAGCTTTGATGACTCTATTTTCAGCTTCTTCTTCTAATGGTATTGTGGTTTGTACAAAGGTACCACCATAATTTTTTGGAGGAGAAACCGTAAAAGGTTTATTGTTCTCAAAAGGTCTCCCAAATGAACAGGGAGACAAAGGAAAAGATGTGATGGATAATACAGGTCCAATCTGATATCCTTCCATATCAATTTCTTTGTGATTCAAGTTATTTTCCATTTCTTTTAATTTATCATCAAGGATTTCAATAGATTCCCTATTGGTAGGCACAAGAATGTCAGCAGATTTTGTGAGGCCTACCCCAGTCTGACATAATCTTAACACTATTTCTCATTTATATGTTCTCTTATCGATATCGATTTTCTTATAGTCATACTTTTGGGACACATGTATTACTTTATGGATCTGTGGAATCCTTTGCTTGTATACAACACCTGATTATGTAATCAGGGAATTTATTAGATACTTTGTGTGAGTGATGTAGATTTATGTTTAGGACTTAGTTTGGATGATTTAGTATATTGGATTAGTAAGTGGATGTTAGATAATATCAGTATGCATATTTATTAAGAGTTATGTTTAAGCATATGGATTAGATGAAGAAATTGTTTAAAGTTCAAATGAATCATCGATGCAAATGTGAGTGAATGTGTGTCCAATTTACATTATGTATCTCGATATGTTTATGTGTTGGTTTATTGGACCTACTGATGTGTGCAATGAGTGTGCAGGAAAAGTTGACCATGGTACTAATCAAGGATTCAGGAATGGACCTATGTGAATATCATGATGCTAAGGCCCTATCTATATAAAGAGACATAGACCTCGTTGTATTGTATTTTTATTCGTAAAAGTGTGGTGTATGATTGTAATTTATTTAATTAAGTGAATGTGTAATAAGTCATGCTCAGGTGAAATTGTTGTGTCACTTGGCACATGTGCACTCTATGTGTTGGCATGACTAGTAAATGTGACTAGCATAGGCTTAACTTTACCCTAGAGTTACCTAGTATAGTCCCAATGCTTACCCTTAGGTTTAGTTAGATAAGATTGAGATCAGATTGAGTCAAGAGAGATTAGATTGAGTCTTGTAGGTTGGATTTTCGAGAGTTAACCTTGGGTGGAGTTTAGGAGGGTCATTTGAGATCTTAGGGAGTAACTAGGGTCAAAACTAACCACCCCACTTGGTACCTTAGGGGTTAGGGGTCATTTTTAGCCCGTTAAGAGTCTTGAAACTCATTTATGACTCCCCTAAAGTCACCATTTTGGGAAGTTATGAATTTGGAGAGTTGGAAGACTTTGGTTAAGTCATCCCTTCTTTCCTTGCAAACATTTAAGTCCATTTATGAAGAAGGCAAGTGGGGAGAGTAGATGGATTAGAGTCTTCCCTCCATTTATGAATCTTGATATTTTAGGAAGAATGCCTTTATAAGGAAGGTCTTCGATGGAGTTTTGGGTACACACCCACTCTCTACTTTTAGAGACAAATTCACTTGTAGGAGTAAGAATTGAGAGAAGGAGGAAGGATGAGAAGGAAAATCTCTTCACAAACCATCTTGCATTTACCATAGCTTGGATTTGAGGTGAGTTTCCTTATTAGCATAGTTAGGAGTACTTCTTGTTTGATGAAGTTTATGTTATTGTTTTCAACTTCATGGGTTTTCATGGAGTTTATGTGTTGAGTCTTGTATTTTATTTTGTAATTGATTATATATGGGGTTCTTCAAGGATTATTCACCCTTGGGAAGGTTGGGTAACCTTGATGGGGTGAAATTTAGTGTTCTACCCAAGTAGTGCAGAGTCTCCCATGTGTGGAGGGATGTACATGGGTATATGGGTGCCCATGATGCCGAGAATTCCCAAGGAATTTGGGGTTCATAAGAAAATTTGGAAGGCTTGAAGCCATAACTTGATTTGTGAAAGAAAGGTAAATTTACTCCAGTTGTCATTGTAGGGCATGGAGGTGAAGGGTAGAAATTTGTTCATGAGTCCATGTGTGGCCATGGAACAAGATTAGATATGTGGTACTTAGGAATGTTGAGCCCATGTGTGGCCTATTCCTAGTGTACGTATTTTTTATTATTGGCTTTCTCCTCTTGTGGTAGTGCTCTTTCAGCCCTTTGTTTCAAGTCTTTTGGAGACTTATGTATATCCTCGGGTATTGGGTATTTTCTTATGTTTTTATTTTCAGTTTTATGGTTGTTATGTGTGCATGTATCCCAGTTCAGTTATGGATCCCCTAGCTTGGGGGTGGCCTTGCAAAGGCCTAGGTTGGGAGGTGAGCCTCAATGGTCAACCTTAATATTTTTGCAGGTTCAAAGAAAGCTTCTTAAAATTTAGCCAAAGTTTTGGAGTCTTAGTTGCAATTTCTACCTCAAAGTCTTTTTCTGTTCAAAGCTTCTTCCTTGTAAAATTTGAAAGGTTTTGGAAAATTTAAACTCTTGTATTTTTGAAATCAGAGTATGTTCATTTCTTTTAATAAAATAAGTACTTGGACCTTTATTTGACATTTTGGTTATCCCAAAACGAATTTATAGATGTTTTACTTAATAGAGTGGAAAATGAACCTCAAGAACTATTACTCTGATTGATTTTGTTATTCTATATTGATCTTTCAATTAATTTAATTTGCAAAGGTTTAAAAAAGATTTCATTTCCTATAGTTGATATAACATGTTTTAATAAAAGTTTTAAGTTAGATAGGTTATGGTTTTAATGCCCAGATTTTGGGGCATGATAGATTTAGTGAGGGCATTGCAATCATAGCATGTTTTAGTAGGTATAGTCACCTCAGAGCCTTGGAATGGGAACTTAATGCATTGATGATATGTAGAAGGGACAACTTGCATTTCATGAATCCATGGCCTTCCTAGTAGGATGTTGTATGCCAAAGGGATGTCAAGCACTTGACAGATAACATCACGTTCAACAGGACCAAATCTAATTGGCAAAACAACTAAACCCTTGGATTTACGTTCTTCCTCATCATAGGCTTTAATGGTTATATTTTTGTGAGCATCAATACAGTCTTCACCATAGCCTAACTCAATAAGGAAACTAGCAGAG
Organism: Thuja plicata; assembly: GCA_018584345.1. Taxonomy (NCBI): domain Eukaryota; kingdom Viridiplantae; phylum Streptophyta; class Pinopsida; order Cupressales; family Cupressaceae; genus Thuja; species Thuja plicata. The sequence goes on along the minus strand of MU223283.1, from coordinate 184,929 downwards.
TAGATATTTAGGCTAGCACCGTTATCTATGAGAACATGGCGAACATGCTTGGGACCAATCATGACTTCAATGTGCAGAGGATTATTATGCGGGTGACTCAAAGAATGGTCATCTTCCTCAGAGAAAGACAAGTAATGTGGGGAGGTCA